>DWMY01002072.1:0-12641 GCA_018249775.1 Heliconius hecalesia formosus
AAATATATATATATATATATATATATATATATATATATATATATATATATATATATATATATATATATATATATATATATATATATATATATATATATATATATATATATATATATATATATTTTACTGTAAAATATATATATATATATATATATTTTACAGTCACACTTTGTGCCCCTGGGCCACGACTGGCCTTCACTGGACTGCGATTCAAAGAAATGTTTATATTTAAGTTATCTTCTTCCCCCCATCTTTAAATTCAAGAAATATAAAATAATTATACCATATTATACCTAAAAAGATGCCAGGCATATATGCCGATGATGTCTGCCACTTTTTTTAGGTATAGTATATTTTTTTAATTTTTCTTGAATTGCACATAAGCAAATCAAGGCTCTAAGCTTAGAAATACTTTTATATTACACTTATTAGTTATGAGCATAATAAATAAATGATCGGGTAAATCCTGTTAGGTTAGTGGTGTTTGATTTAAAAAAAACCGGTTAAGTGCGAGTCGGATTCGCCCAAAGAGACTTCCGTACCAATTTCAGGATTGTAGGTCAATCGAAAGTACAACTTATAAAACCTGACAACGCACTCATTTTGTATGAATACTATGCACTACAAATATAAGTTTGTAATGATTTTTTTTTTCTCACATCAGGCCAAATTTCATAACTTTAGGTCTACGAGAAGTACTCTATAGGATTTGATAACACGGCGAATTTCATACAAAAAGAAGCAACCCGATGCGTAAATGCTTGTATTTATTAATTGCGTTACCCTACTAGAAATTTGATTTTTTCTGTGCATAGACCTGAATATTTGATATTAATTTTAGCCGGATACATCTGTGCGATCTCAAGATAAATGGTCTTAACAGACGGGGTGCCGTTTATACCTTGTGAGGTACGGAACCCTAAAACACACACAACTACAAACTACCATAAAACAGTAATAGAACAATTTTAACATATATAATTATATCATAGTAATAAATATGTAAGAAAAACTCTTAACAGAAATATATTCATTATTTATAAACAAGTAAGTATGTATCTAATATTTAATTCTGCACTAATTGCAGTGGCGTGCGCTCAATCAACTGGTTTTGTGTATCTACGGTGTTATTGATCTTATATTGATGGATATTTCAAATAGTTCAAATTTATATACATAATTTAAGTATAATCGAGATCCGTAATCGTGTATATTGATAGTGTAACTAGATTTTGCCTATATCGTCATGTCGTCTTACTATATAACATTCTTTGATAGATTTAAACTAGAAAAAACGTCGTTCATTTCGTAATTATAAATATAATAACTTTAGAATGTTTCCAAATGGGAAATATTACTTAGGATTTAATGTATTTTTGTATTTTAGTTTTCAATGGTTATTAGTGTACAGGTAGAAATCTTGTATATGATTCAGTTCTCGAAACTTTTGCAAATATAGGTGGGTCTCGCAGTCCGATACAATTGTAATAGATCAAGGCTTTAGCCCTGTAACTATGGCAGTTAAAGTTTAACTTTTATCACAAATCTAACAGTCACAACGAGAAAATTCCTTTCTTAAAAAAATATTCACAATAACCCGCTCTACAATTAAAAAAAATTAGAAACCTATATAGGGGCCGTCGTGGCGCACGGTCACAATGGTTGGACTCTAACGCGAGGGTTATGAGTTCGATCCCCACTCGAGGGAATAAATTATTACTTATTAATATTTTCATTTCTTTGCTCTGACACCAAGACAAAAGTCCGGCGTTAAATTCCGCCGCTCAACTAACAGGAACCGATGTATCTTAACACTAGGTTCCCTTTGCCTATTCTGCCGTACACAGGCGTGAAACTAATTTTAATTTATATGTAAATTTCATAAACAAAATGGAGTAGGTAGGTACTCGTACATCATCATGTATGTCACACACCTTTCTATTAAATAGTTAAATTAATTCCATCGAAGTAAATGTCAAGTGATATCAATAAAAAACACGCAAGTAAGTACGTATACTGGATTCTCTCGGCCTTGAGGTCCCGTCTCCTCTCGCACCCTTGCAACCTCACAACTTATGTTCCGGTCGATTGAATACACTTTATTATTTTAATATAATTTCTGATTGTGTTAACTAAACAAATATTTACTTTCGATTCTTGTTATTTAATTAATTATGTTTTAAAAAAAACTGTTGTTGAACTTTTTTCGCTTCCAAATCTCTTCAAATTAAAATATATAAGGAAATATAATCATGAAATATTTTAAGTGTGCTTGTAATTGTTTTGTATTGTGGGCACAATAGAGTATGAATTTATGATTTTTAAACTACTTTTCTGGACTTTACTTTTAAATTACTTTGCGTTTTCTCTGGATGGATTTTATGATTTTTTTGGTTGTAGAGTTATTTAAGCTGGGCAGAGCTAAGAATATATTCTTTTTGATATTGACTTATGGAACACCTATTGAAGAACCATAATAGACCAGCTAAATTGTTAATGGAATAAGGTTTATTTTAACGGAATGAGCATTTTTCTTGACATAAGAAAATCCAAGATATATTTATATATTTAGGATCTGATATCTAACATTAAAAACCAGTGAAGCTATATTTTTAGTAAAGGCACCTTAATCATCACTGATGAGCATGATGGGCATTTTCTGTTGTCACTTAAAAATTGGAGATATGGAACAGCTTTACAAAACAACAGTTATATAGATCAGATCATACTAATGTTGTTATTTTGTTAGTTTCATGAGGGATATAGCATCCCGCATGTAGCAGGATAGACAGAGGGAGTGTTAAGACGATATAGAATTTTTAGAGTATTGCGTGTTTGAGTGGCGGAACTCAACGCCGTGTTCTGAATCTACACCAGAGCGAAAAAATACATAAAAGGCGATTCAGCAAAAGTAATATAAACTTAATTAAAAATCTGTTAATTTGTGCTTATATATTCATATATATAGTCAGCAAAGCATATCCTTTTAACGCAAAATTAATGTGATAAATCTTTTATGTGACCAAAAATTTAATAATTATTTAGGCATTCTTAAAAATCAGTCTGTCAGCTGGAACCTTGAAAAAAAAAGGTTTAGTGAACAAGAAAGAAAAACGGTCATGAGTTAGCGGCTGTGTGAATATAGTCTGGTAACCGCTTCCACTTCTAGCAACTGTGCTAAGAGACGCTGAATGCAAAGAGACTTGTTTATACTTATTTAAAAAACTAAACAAGTATTTTTCTTTCCTAAGTGTGGAATAACACTTTAAAAATGTTAAAAATATTTAATAAATATCATTCTCTCTTGCCAGATGATAATTCTTAGTAATTATCTTTGGGTAGCGGAAATTTGTAAAAATCTCCCTACAGAGATACTAACATTATAAATAAGTTGTAACAAGCGTATAAAAAATTTCGACGTAGCTTGATGAGAACATATATTATTTATTTGTCGGTTTCTAGAAGACGCGGGTTCGAGTCCCGCTACGTTCAAATTTTTATACGTTTTCTAAATAAGTATTTCTCTTTCCTAAGTGTGGAATAATACTTTTAAAAATGTTAAAAAGACTTGTTTATGTTTGATTTAAGGTAAAGATAAAAAAAAATATTCGATAAGATTCTTTTCACTTTTTCAAGTTTTCTTTTACTTTTATCTTGAATAAAATAAAAATAAATTTAAGCTTTACTAGGTTGTATCTGCAAATTCATTCACGAGGATACTATGACAGGCATTTATCATTTAGTCTCCTAAAGTTCTACATCTGATGTTTTAGATTTTTTTACTTTTATATGCCGCGAGAAAAAGCATCAGTCTGATAAACTTTGCTAAAAACCATTTCTTCTTTCGTCTATTTTTACCTGACTATAAGAGGAGGAGGTTCTCAATTTGACTGTATTTTTTGTTTGTTATCTCAAAACTTTCGACTAGGTGGACCAATTTTGATAATTCTTTTTTAATTGTAAGCTGTTGCTTCTCGTGTGGTTCCATTTCAATTTGGTCCAGTTCTAATAATGCCAACCATGAAAAATCAATTAAATCTTATATGTGTATAGTTTACTATATAAAATCGTTTTTTTTTTTATTAAAAACCTTGTTACTTACAAATTCTTGAAAAGTGTTAATATCTAAATAGTGAATAAAGCATTTATTACTTATAAAAAATATATGTGATGTATTTTACAAAATTATTTCAGTCCAGAATAGTAAGTACAAAATGGCAAGCAAATATAGGACAATTTATTGATACAATATAAGTGACAACTTCTGAGTTAGCTCGTATATATATATATATATATATATATATATATATATATATATATATATATATATATATATATATATACGAGCGAACGAACGACCTAGTATTAATTAAATAATTTTAATTAAGTAAATTTTATTGAACACATATGTATATATCGCTATAACAATATTAGCAACCTACAAACGTTTATTATATCTATATAAATGAACTATTGATATGTTTGGTGATTTACAAACAAACATTCTTATTTTGTTGTAACCTACTATGCAGTTCGTTGTAATGTCGGCCAACGTTTTTTTATTTTTTTATTATCATTTAGTGTGGATTAAAATTAAAATATAACTATTCCCACGACTCTATGTAATTTTAAGTAACTAACGTAACATAGTATACATATATATATTTTTTTAATAATTTGTGAAACCTTCTCTTACAACATACCCTTGTATGTCGAACCTTTGTGACCAGTTATCATATTCGCAGCTACTTTTCAATTTTCTCATAATGTTTTTGGAATATCTTCAATGTAGCTTTTATCCACCAGCTTAAAATCATTAAACAACACGTTATACCGAGTTTAAATTAAAAAAAATCACATATATTTACATTAATATATATTTAAGATTTTCTATATATTTTTGATTTATTTTCCTGTTATATTTTTTAAATTAACGTAGGTGAGACTATATATACCTACTTGGTCTGGCCATAAATACTGTTACAATTAAAAATAAACAAAGTATTAAGTGCTTTTGAATTTGGAATTTGTCATTTTTATACGATTGTTCATTGGGTTTTTTATTTTCGCGCCTATATATTGTAAAAAAAATTTGTTTTTTTATATATTTTTTTGTGTGTGTTTGTATATTATTTTGTGTTTGTGTCTTTTGAATGGCGAAACTCAAACTACCACTTCATCTCAACCCAATGGAGATAATAAAAATAAGTTTAATAATTTCATTTGAGGCATAAATCCATCAAAATTATATGGATTTCATGCCTCAAGGAATACAAAAACCAGTCGGTTATTTATATGCTTCATTTATTACTTATGCTCGATCACGTAAGAAATGCTGTCCCGTCAGATAATGAGAATAAAGAAATGGAATGGAGTGGAGTGTGCACCTGTTTTCGAAAATAGTTGCCTATTCGTTGTTATTTCGCTTATACGGTAAATTTTGAATAAAATCAGTCGTGGCACATGGGCACAAGCGTGTGGCTAAACGTGACAGGTTTTGGGTTCGATTTCTGCTCGAGGAAATGAAATATTTAATATTTTCATTTCTTCGCTTTGGTGTCGAGACAGAATGCCAATGCCATGCCTCCAGAATTAGGCGAAAAGCGAGAGGCAGAGCGTTTTAATACTAGGCTCCCTCTGCCTACTCTGCTTTATGCGGGATACAACGTGAAACTGAAAAAAAAATAACAGCTTCTAGCATTCATATTTACGAAATAATGTAAATTTTTGGAAGTATATAAACAATTTAGAAATAATTTAGCAACCGCGTCAAATGTTAAACGGTGTAGCCTATATCTAAATCGTGACTCCCCTAGATATGCTAGACGATTATCGGACAGATACGAGTGACTTGTAAAAAGTAAATTCACAAGTGTCAAGAGGGTGTGGTAAGATTTTTCTTCAGATGAATATTCTTAGAAACAAAAATATTTATACAATTAGTTAGTACATTTTTTATTTAATAGATAGAAAACACAATATATTTTTTTTTAATTACTTCAGATTTCAATACTTTCTGTATCTCTATATTTATTCATATAATGCAATTGTGCAATGCATTGGTTCTGTTCTCTTTATCACTCCACTGCATTTTAATATCCCAAAATATTTTACAATATATTGGCGCGAAAATAAAAAACTATAAGCAATGACAAAGCGTATAAAATTGACAAATTCCAAATTCAAAAGCACTTAATATTTTGTTTATTTTTAAATGTAACAGTATTTATGGCCAGATTAAGTAGGTATATATAATCTCACCTATGTTAATATAAAAAAATATATAACAGGAAAATAAAAAAGTCTTGATTCTTTTCTCTGTTAAGAATCCATTTTAAAGAATATAATAATCATGCTAAAAGATACGTATAATATATATTTAAAAATATATACACGAACTTAGTACAATAGGCCATGATTGCATCTAACGAAATATTGGACGTAAAATAGATTTTCCATCGACAATCATAAATAGATTTTGTAATAATAATTAGTTAAAGTTAACTTAAAGTTACTCCTTTGCTTTACTAGACATTGTCTATAGTATTTCACTAATCTACAGTCGAGATAGACATAACCCCATTTATTATGCTTCGTGTTTGTTAAACAGACGTCTGGCAGATGATTACGTAATTCATAATTAAAAACCAGAGGCCAGTCGTGGCGCAGCGGCACGAGGTGTGACTGTAAAACCGACTAGTTGTGGGTTCGATCCCCAATCGAGGAGATGAAATATTTACTTAAATTTATATTTCCATTTTCTTCGCTCTGGTGTTGAGGTTAAGCGCGGCGTTGAGTTCTGCCACTCAACACGCAATGCCTCCAGAATTCGGCAGAAAGTGGGAAACGGAGTGTCTTAACACTAGGTTCCCTCTGCCTACCCTGCTGCGTGCGGGATACAGCGTGAAGCTGATGTTGATTTTGATTTTATAATTAAAAACACAAACTAATCTCTATAGTGGTTCGTTTATTTGTATTTCTGTTCGCTACTTACAACTAAGAGGCGTGGCTTATTATAATTACATAAAGCAACCTTACAAGCAATTATTTAAATAATTTCCTGTAATAAATCAAGATAGAACATATTAGTCTATATTACTAAATTTTTGGTCTAAAATACTTTTAATATTATCATGTTCATGGATCTTTAAGAAAGATGTTCTAATAAGAAGCAGCATCGTCTATGATCTGAAATTATTGTTTTAGATAAAACTAGAGAATTTTGATTTGAACTAATACTAGTACTAAATTAGTGTGTAGTGCAGGATTTCAAGTATTTATTTAGGTTTCTTCTTATTTTAGTTATTACTTTATTAGTTGGCTGATACTAATATACAGAGGGAGAGAGAGAGAGAAAGAGAAAGCGCAGTTTTTATCACTCTATAAAAGCCTAAAACAATTAGAACAAAAGAGAATTTGTCAAAAATTAATAAGTGATTTTTTCAAATAAAATAAATAATAATATTATTGCAGACACAAGCCTATCAAAGCGACAACATCGCACACACATTCACGAAATCGAGTCGTAGGTATTAGCAGTGAAGTTGAATGTTGTTTAGGTTAATTATTAAAAAAAAGGTACAAAAACATATATACTAAAACTTACTTAGACAGAAAACGTATACTACAACTTACTTAGTTTTAGTCCCTCGAAACTTCAATGGTTAACAAATAAAAATGGTTGTTTGTAAAGTCGGTTTATGGACAATAATTTGATGATTTGATAACATGAGAAGAAAACATTGATGAAAAATGGCATACTTTTATGAATTTAATTGAATACAAAGGAGTTAATTGAAAATTACAAATATTTCAGCTTCAGCTTCACGCTGTATCCCGCACACAGCAGGGGAACCTAGTGTAAAGACACTCCGTTCCCCTCTTTCTGCCGAATTTCGGAGGCATTGCTTGCTGAGTGGCAGAACTCAACGCTACGCTTTGCCTCGACACTAGAGCGAAGAAATGGAAATATAAATTTAAGTTAATATTCAATCTCCTCGAGTGGGGATCGAACCCACAACCAGTCGGTTTTACACTCACACTTTGTGTCCCTACGCCACGACTGGCCTCAAATATTTCAATAAATTAATATTTATTTGCACACGTTGATTAAAATATTTTTCAGCGAAATTATACAGATTAACAATGACATTGACAAGTAACAATGGCTGGATAGATGCGTCATAATCGTTTACACGCTTGGCAGTTATTTTTTTTTCGCCGCAAACTCCCTTTGATCTATGCTTGAAAACCGACACTGGTAAGGATCAGCTACAAGCTCTCGCAAACATGGGCGCATGAATAGTTACCCTAGAATAGTCTGGTACCCAAGAAATTTTACTTAGAAAAATATAAAAAAAACAACATTTATATAAACATATCTGTTCAAAGTTAAGGTCCAGCACAGCACAGCACCTCAAAAAAAATATCCCTCGATACACTAATGATCGCAATCTGTCACAAGCCATGACAGGGTAACAGAAGTGTCTTATCACATCAAAAATAATTATTACATCATTTTTAATTTATGAAATATTTAAAATATATATTTTTATATATTTTTAAACACATAGTACCAGGAAAAGCAGGGACAAACCGCGAGTCATTTGTAAATATGTAATTATAGAACAGGTATACGATCTGTTTATTGCACTTGTATTCTAATTTTAAAATTACGTAGGCTGGTCTAAACACTGACAGACTTAATGTGACGACTAGCGACCTGTCCAGATAAAATTCTTGTAACGGATTTCTACTTTTCAATGAGTATAAAGAGATTACATACATTTTGGTACCTATCGACAATTAGAAATGTTGTGTAATAAATGTAAAATATATTATTATCGATTATTTATATCTATTTGGATTTAACAATGATTAGGTATCTATCTGTAATGAACATCAGATAGTTGTTTATTAATCACAATCTTGAAATTGGTACAGACCCGTGGGTCTGTGACTGTGGGAGAGTCCGATTCGCGCTTGATCGGTTTTTCTTAAATACTTAATTAAACATTCGTATATTTCAAAGATAGATGAAGGTAGGACGGAATGCAAGATAGTGTAAATGGCAAGATATTGGAACAAGTGAATAAAGTGGTATATTTGGAAAGGCCTATTGCTGCCGGTAACAGGGTTAACGGAGCCTTGCTCGCTGCGCGTTTGGCCGTACACAATGCAGAGCTGGTACTGACGTTGTTATGCAGCAGCGATACGTGGGTATTACAGAAGAAGAATGAAAGAAAAATGAATGCAGTGGAGATGCGATCGTCGTAGGATATGCGCAGTCAGCTTTGCCGATATAGAGACCGTAGAGTTTAGCGCTCCGTTCCTTCAGACTACCCCGCTAGCGTGAAGCTAAGTTAAGTTTAAGTTAAATAAGTGATATGATGATAGCCGCTAGTACTTAATATTTTCCTTTCCTCGCTGGAACAGTTCAGGAACGAGCCAAAGCACGGCATTTAGTTCCGCTGCTTAACACGTAATGTCTCTAGATGTAAGTGGAATGTAGGGAACAGAAGTGTCTTAATACGAACGAAGTGTCTTAGGTAACACTAGATTCTCAGGTTCCCTCTGCCTATCCTGCTATGTTCAGGATACAGCGTGAAGCTGAAAAAAAAAATAGAAGAAAAAAATTAAACACAATTTAGCTAATTATTATTATGAATAGGGATATTCTTTTCTTACGACATAAAAAAAACTTAAAAAATTATACACAAAAGTTTGTTTATCGGGTGTTATAATTGAAAATAGTTTTAATTATTTTTTATATTTTGAAGCCAGTCGTGGTGCAGCGGGACGAAGTGTGACTGTAAAATCGATTGGTTGTGGGTTCGATCCCCACTCGAGGAGATGAAATATTTACTTAAACTCCTGCCTACCCTGCTACTGCTGATGCGGGATACAGCGTGAAGCTGATTTATTTTATTTTTTATCTTTTATTCTTTTACACCACAGATTACGGTCAACTTTGTAGCTAGCACGAGTTACGAGTATATGGTAGGCGGCAGTAAACAGCAACGATTCATTAGGGCACTAAATCAATAAATCACAATGCCATATTTATTAATATTAACAACAATCTGTCATTATTAATAATACTATAGATTGGGATATGAATAAGCTGGAATATGGAACGAGGATTTGCTCTCATTAAAACAGTATTTAAATTAACTGATATTATATTAATAATTAATTGTAATAGATGTTAATTGATGCAATAGTAAATTTTCATATAGTATATTGATTGAGTAAATGTTTAATTTACACACATAGGAGGGTAGGCAGAGGATACCTAGTGTTAAGACACTCCGCTCCCCACTTTCCGCCGAATTTTTCGAGGTATTGCGTGTTGAGTGGTGGAATTCAACGCCACGTTTTGCCTCGACACCAGAAAATTTAAATAAATATTTCAATTACTCGAGTTGGGATCGAATCCACTACCAGTCGATTTTACAGTCATTCTTACTATTCATTAATTAAATGTTTTAATGTGACAATAGAAGTACATTTTGATTAAATTTACAACATTTATAATTATATGGAAGTACTTGTATATCAATAGTTGAAGATCCGGTTTGCTAACTGCTTACTTGAGATACATATACTTAGGAATAGCAAACGATATGAATAAAATGGATCATATCTGAGGCCAGTCGTGGCGCAGAGGAACAAGCGTGTGACTGTAAACAGGACAGGTTTTGAGTTCTATTGCCATTCGAGGAACTGAAATGTTTAATGTTTTCATTTCTTCGCTCTGGTATCGGAGCAAAGCGCGGCGTTGAGTTCCGCCACTCAACACGCAACGCATCCGAAATTCGGCGGAAAGTAAGATCGGAGTATCTTAACACTGGGTTCCCTATACCTGCTCTGCTATATGGCGATACAGCAAATGGAAATAATCAATTGGTTTTTTTTTGCAGTTATGCTCTTTTTTCCGCATATATCAGATAGGCAGAGGAAACCTAGTGCGTGGCACTCCGATTCCCTTTTTGCTTTTGCTAGTTGAGTGTCGGAACTCTACATCGTGTTTTGTCAAGCAGATTGGAAAAATGAAAATGACTAAAATAAACCTATAACCATCACGTTTACAGTCAGACGCTGCCTCGACGACCTCTCTTTTAATTCATTTATTTATTTTAACTTCACGCTGTGCCTTGCACAGAGCAGGGTAGGCAGATGGAACCTGGGAACGTAATGGTTATACACTTCCGTTCCCCACTTCTACCCAATTCTCGAGGCATTGCGTATTTAGTTTCAACGCGCATGGGCAGACTCGACCGGATCATTACCACCCCCGGCATTTAAAACCGGCGTGAAGTAGTGTCTTTATGCCACTGCGTTTCGCATCAGGTAATGCCGGGCTCCGACGCCCAATCCACCTTACAGGCAGGCAACGCACCTGCAGCTCCTCTGGTGTTGCACGGGGTCGTGGGCGGCGGTAATCACTTACCATCAGGTGACCCGCACGCTCGTTTGCCTTGTCCTTTTTCATAAAAAAAAGAATGTCAATACCGCTCTACTTTGCCTCGTTACCAGAACGAGGAAAATGAAAATATTTAATATTTCCCTACCCCGAGTGGGATTCGAACCCACAGCCGTCGCGTTCACGCCGCACACTTGTCCCCTACGTCACTTAATTAATTCTAATTAGTTCTTTTATATTTACAATAGTGACATATTTTAAATTTTAAACAATTATTAAACAAAATCTGTTTATAATTTCGTTCAATTAGTAAGGCCCTTCTACTAATTAACATTTATTATAAGACTTTTCATTTCATTCAGTCGGAGTTATTACAGTATGATCTATAAACTTTCGCTTTTACACGCTCGCGTTCTGTACATTGAGATCGAGCGTTTGCGTGTTTTATATAACTTATATTAGAATTTTTATAAGTTTAAAATATTTAATTAATTGAATAATTCTGAAATTGTGGCGGATATTGTTTGAAAGTAAATATATTTATTTTTGAAATACGTTTTTTATTTTTTTTATCTAACCAAGAAAAGGGTTCGCCACCCAACACGCAACTTCCATGTAGTCGTTTTTAGCTTCAAGCTTTAGCTAACATATAGCAGAGATAACATAGTATTAAAACTCTCCATTCTCCACTTTCCACATGATTACATTGTAACTCAAGTGGCGGAACTCGACACCGCCAACGTCTTATCTTGCCAAAAACATTGAAATGTAAAAAAAATATTCCCATTGAGGATCGAACCCCCAACCATCGTGATATCAGTTATACTGCGCCACGACTACCTAGAATTATGTAGCATTAGGCTTTGGCTGCCTATAACGCATTATACGAAAAATGCAAAATAAAAAATGTATCATTGATTTAATTCCAAGAATACTTGAAGGAAAAGAATTACTAGAAATAAATGAAAGGTGTGATAATAGCATATTTCTAGTAACCGACAAGCGCTAACGGTAAACGACTACTAAAGTATTTTATTTCCTAAAAGTATAAAAATGAGTCGTGGCGCAGTGGCATGTGTGACTGTAAATCGGACTGGTTGTGGGTTCGATCCCCACTCGAGGAGACGAAATATTTACTTAAATTTATATTTCCATTTCTTCGCTCTGGTGTCGACATGTCGAGGCAAAGTGCGGCGTTGAGTTCTGCCACTCAACA
>DWMY01002073.1:0-12640 GCA_018249775.1 Heliconius hecalesia formosus
CGTGATGCAGGATATGAGAGCCAATGGTCTAACCACCGAGGACGCTAAAGACCGTGCAAAGTGGAGTAGATTGAGCAGGAAGGCAGACCCTGGCAAATAGCCGGGATTAACGCCAGGAAGAAGAAGATCATGTATGTGTGTAATATATTATTTTACATAAACAGTACGGTGGTTTAATAAAGGTATGTTAACTTAAATAGACATACTATTTAATTATATATTGGTCAAATTATCATAATTTGATTAAGCAAAAAATTTAAAAAACCATCTAAAAAAATCCACTTACTTCAATGCTTGATATTATGGAAAAAAATATAAATTTAATGCAAGGCAAAATATACTAATATAAAATAACTTATAAAATAGCTATATACGACTAAGAAAAAAAGGAAAAACTCAGTAATTTGTGCCAAATATTACAAAAAAAGTTATGTATAGTGCGTAAGTATTTGGCCATAATATTATACATACATACGTATATGCACTATGCACTATTACGCAAAAAAAGAATAAACGACAACAACTTACGACGCTATAAAAAAAAACACTATCACCACCAATCATATCCCTATAAAAGTTTTAGAAATCCACTAAGCGTCAATCAACTGGGTTGAAGTTCAGGTCTAGACACATACATAAAAAACTTGAACACAGCCGGGATATTATAAAATGCGAAGTTTGTCAAAGAAACCATTTTCTATGCTTTCCCTGTGCAACTCTGTCTTAGGCTCACTTCACTAGTTGTCCAACTGTCTTAGATATGTTGAAGATGCTGTATTAGTAACTATAGGGCTGTAGTAACTTTATAATCTGTCGTTTTTTTAACCCAGTAGACATCAATAAACTGGGTTTAGACCTAGTTATAAAAAACTGGACCCAGGTTTAGATCCAGACTTAAAACACTTTCATACAGCCGGAATATTATAAAACGCTGAGAGTCTTTCAAAGAAGCCATTTTCTATACTTTCACCATGTAACTCAGTTCTAGGCTCTCTTACATCTTTGTCTAAATTTCTTAGATCACTTAAAGATACTGTATTAGTCACTATAGGACCTTCGTAGTCTTTTGTTTTATCTATTTGTGTATAAACATGCATTTTACCGTCTGTATTTTCTCTGTAAGCTAAGCGATCATCTTCATTTTGATTTTTTAGTCTTAAGCTAAGATCTCGGTCTTCAATTCGGTCTAGCCTCATTTCTTCTGTATACACATCTTTTTGTGTGTAAACTTCTTTGAATTTATATTGTTCTTGCCTTTCTAATAGTTCATAATCATTGATTTTAAAATCACGATTTTGAATTGTAACATTGGGTACTTTTTTAGGAGATTTTTTTGGTAATGTAACTTTTTTATCTAATAAAGTCCTTAGAACTGGTAATCTAGGTGTTTCTTTCTTATCTTCAAAATTATTTTTATCATGTTTAGTTTCATTTGGTTTTAATGTGATAGTTTTTTTGTCATTATTGTCTTTATTTTTCTTGGTATCATCGACTATCATACGGGCTTTTTCATGTATAGCCATATGTCGCCTTAAATCGTAAGTGACACGGAAAGATTTATCACAATAAGTACATTTGTAGGGTTTGCAACCTGCAAAATATAAACATAAAATAAACATTTAAACAATAAATTAATTTAAAAGAGAAAATAAATTTATTTTAACACATGACATAATATTATTCTCAATTTTTGAATTTGAACTAAGAAAAGGTGGAAGAGCGAACAAGCCAGTGTATTCTATGGCATCACCAACTTTGTAAAGAAAGGAAGGAGAGGATGAAGAGGGTCTGACGGAGATACTAACCAGTTTTTATCGACATGAGATGAGCCAAGGGAGGACAAGGGGACAAAGGTTAAAATAAGATACTAGCTAGTGTGCATCCTTATATGGCATTACCGCCATCGTAGTGTCAATGGAGACAGGAGACAAGAATCAAGGGGAGACAAAGAAACATAGGTCAAGGGGGAATGTACTAACCAGTATGTATCCTCATATGGCTCAGCCTATAAGAGGACGCCCGGAAGGTCTTCGAACAGTAGTCGCACTTGTACTTCCTCTCGCCGGTGTGTATACGACGATGAATATTAAGCGAGTAGCGGCGAGCGAATTCTTTACCGCAGAAATCGCATTTGTATTCTTTCTGTGGATTATAAATTACAAGTTTACTCAGCTTCACGCTGTTACTCAAGGCTTCCTCTCGTAATCTAATGGGAAAAACTGTAATTGTAACTGAGTGTAACTGAGTTATGTTTCACATATGAGACAACCATTCTAATTGTGGGAGTATTTGACAGAGATAGTTGGTTAGAAAGATTTCGAAAGGACTAATGTGATATAATATAACCTATAAGCCTTCTCGATAAATGTTCTATCCAACACATGATTCTTCAAAAAAAATAATTAGAGTGTTGATTTGGTTGGCCAAATGAATGTTTAAGCTTTATAATATTAATGTTTATATATATAATCTATACATATAACAAAATTGTAACTGATTGCTGTCTCTACATGGAAGATAAATGAATATTTTGAGCGAGTTGCAACTCAAACAATACAATCGGTATTCTATATGTTATCGTTGGTATAAAATTGTAAAAATATATGTCCCGAAGTAACTAAAAATATTAAAGATATAAAAAAAGGTAATAGAATTGTACCTATATATGACTTAACTTGGTTTAATTTAAACACTTAATAGTAATAAAATAAAATAAAAAAAACCTACCTGACTAGAATGTAAAGACGCTTTATGATATTTAAGATCGCTCCACTGTCTAAACTCGCGACCGCACTCGTCGCATTTACACGGACGATCGCCATTGTGCATTCTTTTGTGTACCTGTGACATTAAATGTATATGTATTTTATAGCTTCACGTTATATAGCAGGGTAGGCAGAGGGAACCTAGTTAAGACACTCCGTCCCCCACGTACTTCAGAAACTTCGAGACAATAAGTATTGAGAGGTAGAACTCAACGACGCGTTTTTACCAGACGGAGAAATGAAAAAATAAATTTTCCCGAATCACGAGTGGTATTGGAATCCAAATCCGAAATACGTTCGACATAACGTATTTACATGAAACTTTACAGTATAATAGCTTACACATCAGAATTAGACATAGGCTATAATTTATGTAAACATTTTGTATAGTTTGGCTAGAATATAAATAAAAAAGTGCCACCACCAACCTTTAAAGCGCCAACAGTATAAAATTTCTTCCCACAATCCCGACAGACCTCCTTCTTCTCGTCGTGCATCAATTCGTGGTATAACAAACTATTTTTATGTGAGAATACTTTGTCACATTTTATACATTTGAAGGTCTTGCCTTTCTTTTTACTGTTCTTAGGTTCGATTCCCGGCTCGATTTTAACTTGAATTGGACTTTCGATTGATTGAGTTTGATTTTGAATTTGATTTTGATTTTGAGTTTCGTTTGATGTGAACGTTTGGTCATTTTGTTGGTCTTGTTCGAATATTCGTTGTAGACTTTCTTCTGTAGAGAATAAATATTAAATTACTTATTTAGAAAACGTATAAAAATTTGAACTCAGCGGACTCGAACCCGCGCCTCCTGGAAACCGACCAGGCGCTCTGACCACTAAGCCATGCGTTCTCGCCAAGCTACGTTGAAACTTTTATACGCTTGTTACAACTTATTTATGTTGTTAACATCTCTGTAGGGAGATTTTTACAAATTTCCGCTACCCAAAGATAATTACTAAGAATTATCGTTTGGCAAGAGAGAATCTATTTTTTAAATATTTTTAAACATTTTTTAAAGTGTTATTCCACACTTAGGAAAGAAAAATACTTATTTAGAAAACGTATAAAAATTTGAACGCAGCGGGACTCGAACCCGCGCTTCCTGGAAACCGACCAGGCGCTTTGACCACTAAGCCTCCCTAAAAATCTCCCTACAGAGATGCTAACAACATAAATAAGTTGTAAAAAGTGTATAAAAGTTTCGACGTAGCTTGGCGAGAACGCATGGCTTAGTGGTCAGAGCGCCTGGTCGGTATAACTGATTTCCAAAATTCCATGAGACAAGATAAAAATAAACATTTCTCTTCCGTTTTCGTTATTGTACTTCTTCACATAAAGAAAGAAGACACAGACAACACTTTTTTTCTGATGGGTTAAGCTGCTGTTGTGTGGAAAATGTGAAAATGAAAATGTTATGTAAGAAGCACAAGCACTCCCCGTCGCTGTTCCTGTCGTGAGTGTCCATCAGGGACACTCATGACTGGGATAGCCATCGGAGTGGAATAATCTGCGTATGCTAATCAGGAAAATCTTTGTCCCTATGATACAATACAAAAGAACATGATAAGTACAGTATGAAGTAATGAGACAACAGCACACCTTTTCTAGGACGCGGGAGGGAAAAGAAAGAAGACAAGACTAGCAACTCACACCGCGTAAAAGAAAAAGAACACAAATATTCTTCTCCCTCCCTTTTTGGGAAAGGCGACGTTCCTCGCAAATATCACAGGCGCTGACAGCGGGAGGCGCAAATACAGCAACATACCCTTGTCCTCCCGGGCGGCGGGCGCGGCGGGGGCGGCGGGCGCGGGGGCGGCGGGGGGCGCGGCGGCGGGCGGCAGCGCGAGGGGCGCGCAGGCACACGTGGCGCAGAAGCCGGCGCCGGCGCACGCGCACAGCGGCGACGCGGCGGCGGGCGGCGGCGACGCCGGGCTGCGCAGGTACCTGCAAGGTTGTATCTTGGTAATTGAATGTATCTTATTTTATATATATGATATCATTTCACACAAATATAACAAATTAAATTTCGTTCCTTTTGTTCCTTAATAATATGTTCCGTAACATTTAAATCAATTTAAAATAAAAAAAAAACATATTTTTATAAGTTTTTCTTACATATGAGGACATATGTGAAGATAGACTGAAAACACAAAGCGTCAATAGCTTGCATTCTCAACCTTCCATTTTCAGAGATGCCCTCAATCAGGTGTCCGAACTCCACACCTCTCATCAGACCAGGCTACATACCACTGCCTGACGTGCTCCTGGTGCACGTGTCCGTTCTCCACGGTGAGGTGCGGCAGCACGTGCTCGTAGGCCTCACCCTCCTCCACGGCGACGTGGATGCCCTCCATCAAGTCCTCAGGCTCGCTGAACTCGTTCATTTCCTCTATCTGTTCAGAATCAATCACAGTTTGAATAATGTGTAAGCTTAATGTAAAGTTTTGTTCTTTGTCTAATTTACGTACAGCACATTTTTGTATACGCACCGTAGGTAAAACAAAACTAATAGTTCGATTTCATGTTAAGTGGAGATTCTCAACAGTGTACTTTTCTTTTATATTAAAATATTTTATGTCTCTGAGAAGATATCGAACCCACAACCATTGCATTAAAAATATTTACCGAAATAGTATCAAAATAAAATAAATAAATTGCACATAGCATTTTTAATTTACATAAAAAAATATTACACCAAGTAAAATTATATTAGTTTGTAGTATCTAATTTAAAATAAGTATCCAATAAAAAATTATATTTAAATTAAAAATTAATATTATGTGCGGGATGCAGTGTGAAACTAAAAAAAACACCAACCTTTGAATTACTATGAGCTTCATTCAGATGCGCCTCATATTGCTTCTGTTTCCTGAACGTCTTATTACACTTCGCACAGAAATACATCTCTAATTTATCCAAATCTCTATAGATATCACTTTTATCATTATCCGCCTCCTTGTCCATGGTTTGGTATACTTTAGTGTTGTAACTTAGCGTTTTATCACTGGACGTGTATAGAATATGTTTGTCTATGGGCTGGTACATTGTCTTTGGTACTGTGTTTTCTAATGAGAGCTCTACTATTGAATCTGGTAATGTGGGCACGTTGTCTACTATACAAGTGTTTGTCATCTGGAAAAACAGGTAAAAAATAAAAAATAAGGCCATCGTGGACCAACTTCATAGCTATTTAGTAATATTAAATTATTTTAAATTCTAATTGAAATTAATAATGACGATAAAGAGAATTAATTATGATAAATACAATATATTTTTTTATATG
Organism: Heliconius hecalesia formosus; assembly: GCA_018249775.1. Classification (NCBI taxonomy): domain Eukaryota; kingdom Metazoa; phylum Arthropoda; class Insecta; order Lepidoptera; family Nymphalidae; genus Heliconius; species Heliconius hecalesia. Next base: position 6,055 of record DWMY01002073.1, read on the forward strand.
TTATTCAAATCCAAATTTTCCTATTTTGACGGAATCACTAGACGCCATAGGGGTTTGGCGTCAATTGACGTAGTGATTTTTTCTTTATATTTTATGTATAAAAAAACATTAAATTTATTATTTATTTTTTAATTTTTTTTTTACAAGACTGTATTAAACATCTAAGCAAGGCGGCTGTTGTTTTACGTATATGAAAATACAGTTTTTTTTTAAAACTGATATGAATAAAATTAAAACTTATTTTTGTTATTTTATGAACTAAAACTGATATTTATTGATTGTCTATTATTTAAGGTATCTCAGTTGTGCACTTTTAGCAGCTCTATATATGTCCTTCTGTTTCTCTCTTACACTCTCTACCTTTCCTTTTCTATCTGTATCTCACCTTATCGATCCCCAAATCAGGTACAGGATTTTCTATAATGGTGATAGCGGGTTCATAGTGATGTTTCAAGTGCTGGTAGAACTTGAGCTGCTCGTCTCCATAGAACTCCCCGCATATTTGACATATGAATAACGCACGCATCTGAGAATTAGAACTGTAATGTCAATTGTATTTGTGTTAAATTTATTTTTAAGGTGTTAAGCTTCTTTTTTTAATTTAATTAGAATATTTTTATTATCATTGAATTTGAATATCAGATTTGAACTTATGAATCTAAAACAGCATCTGAAGCCTGCCAATTTTAAAATCGATTATGAGAGCAAGGGTCGATCGATCTTGAGATGTTATTCCCTTATTATTGTGTATGTAAAATAGAAGTTGAGTACAAAATTTTACACAAAAATTTAAAAAGCCTTTTCAAACAACATGCTATCTTACTGAAAGGTTAGACACGAATAAAAATAAAAAAATATTTCAGATGTCACTGAGACTTAAGAGGTTTCTTTTTTTTCACCATCACAATTTATCCCGCGCACAACAGGGTAGGCAGAGAGAACCTAATGATAAGACACTTTGTTCCCCACTTTCCGACGGATTCTGGAGGCATTGCGTATTGAGTGGCGGAACTCAACGCCGCACTTTGCCTTAACACCAGAGCTAAGGAATGAAAATATAAATTTAAATAAATATTTCATTTTCTCGAGTGGGAATCGAACCCACAACCAGTCGCGTTTACAGTTTGCGACCCTGCACCACGACTGACCTTTAAGACTTAAAATAACATCAAAAATATAAATCAATTGAAAAAATTACAGTTAATCATCTTGTTATACCTCATGACTTATATGATTAGTGTCTTCTGGCATATCAGGATGCTGCACAGCGGCAACAAAGTTGTCCGGCAGAATCTCCTCTTGCTGGACTTCTTCATTGCAGTTTATTACTACTATATCCTGTAGTATAGATGTATATAAAAAAATTACAAGATAAAGGGTGAAGCTGTAGGTAAGTCACAGTCTTGTATAAAACCAAAAAAATCTTGGGACTAATCATATCCTCATGAATGAATAGAGACAAATAAAGCTTCTAAAGAAAAAATAATTTATAAACAAATTCTTGTCAGATCAAACAAACACACCATGACATGTCATAAATATTAGATATGTTATAAATATTAGGAAAACTATATTTATTTCACCTGCTGTGGCGTACTACATCCATTCCTCTTTAGTTTTCTTGATATCCTCTTCTTATGGGGCAAACTCTTCTTGCTATGTTGCTTTTGCGACGCACCCATGTCTAGCACTTGGCTGTTTTGGTCAAGGATTTGTTGGTCATCCTGGGAATGAAGAAAAATATGATTTAACATTTGAAAAATATAATTATATTTAAATGCTTACGACTCGTCGACTGTACTGTACCAGATTAGGTGTGATACATTTATATATTGTAAACGCGACACGTTGTGGGGTCGATTTCCACTTGAGAAAATAAAACATTTCATATTTTCATTTTCTCGTTCTGGTAACGAACTATTCGACGGGAAATGGGGAACGGAAGTGACTTAATGGAAATGGATATTTTAAAGCTAGGCTTTCAGGTTCCTTCTGCCCTCCGCTATGTGCAGGATACGCTGCGAATCTAAAAATATATCTATAACAAATATATTCGTAGTAACGGAGACCCGAGTGTTAAGACACTCGATGCTTTACTTGACGCCGAATTGTGGATGCATTGAGTCTTGAGTGGCGGAACTCAACGCCGCGCCTTGCCTTACAAAAGCATAAAAATATATAAATCTTTCATTCCGCCGAGAAGAAATCCACAACATCACCTCAACTATTTTATATATAATTCTCTTAGAGATATAAACTAAGCCAGTCGACATCGGATCATCGATTGAAATATTGTACTGGCAATAATAGCGTACGGAAACCACTTCAATTATTATTAAGTATTTATATTATTATGTATTTGTTTAAAATTGATTTTAAAAAAATAGGTCCCGCTGAGTTTCTTGCGCCGGTTCTTTTCAGGTCTGAGGTATTAACTTTAGTGAACCGGTGGTAAATTATTGACGTTCAAAAAATGAAGCATGTAACTTCTTATTTTGAATAAAACTATTTGAATTTGAATTTACATACTATAATATATAAATAGTATTATGTGTTGTGTATTTTTTTAAATTTTATTATATTCTCAACTTTTTTTCTGCATAAATCAAAAATTCGGGCCAAAAATATCTTCTAATAGGTACTTACTTGAATTTAGACACATTGCTACATTCAAGTCAGTTACTTCAATTTAGACGCAATTTAAAAAAATAAATATAATATATTATAAGCCCATATATCCTATAACATACCTTCAAACTCCCCTTGTCTTTACTAAACCAGTCAGTTTCAGAACATCGCTTCATGTCTTGTAATGGCGGTAATGGCGGTAGAGCAGGCACTTCTACTACAATTGATTCCTGTTGATGTTCCTGGAGGTAAGATATTTGATGATTTTATTATATTTTATTAAAAATCTAATTGAGATACTTTTTTAGAAAACATAAAAATTTGAACGGAATTTCAACCCGCGCCTCTTGGAAATCATCCAAGCGAAATCATCTAAACAAGTTACGTCCAAATTCTTATATGGTTGTTACAATTTGTTTTTTTTTGTTAGCGACTCTGTAAGGAGATATCTAAAACAAGATTTTGACATTTGGCAAGAGAGAAATATTATTCAATTCATGTTTTCATTTCAGAAAGTATAGTAATTATTAGAGATGCGCCGAATAGTGTTTACACCGAATAACGGAATACTATTCGGTTTAAACTTTACGGAACCGGATATTCGGCCGAATCATTCGGTTTACCATTTCTCCGTTATTTTGCCGCGTAAACAGGTTTTAACACGCTACTTGTCGTCGCTGGCTAGATAACGGGCCCTACCTCACCGCCACCCGAAAGCACAAAATTTCAAAAATTGTCCAAATGTACCAAAAATTGCTTATCAACATTGTTGGACCTTCGATTTAAAATGAGATTTCTTGCTCCTGAAAATTGCGAACTGGAACTATAACGAACAGGGAAAGAGCTCTACAAAATATATTTTTTTAGAGGAATATATGTGGCGTTTTATAACTGTTATGAAGAACTTGCCTTGACGGATCCTGTCATTGCAGAAGATCCTAAAAGCCCAATCGCTGTGTAATTAGATAGTTATGCAGGTGAAGGTCTTCTTCCTAGAACCCTGAGCCCTTTTGATTGTCGGGCAAAGCATGAGTCTAATTCAGCCAGTGTTTTTTTAAAATATGCCTTCATATTTCTCATCTCTGCGCTGGTGCATACGTGTCAGCTCGACCCATTTGATCGTATACAACGCAGAGCCGTTGTGAATCGTTGGGGACCCAATGATATGCAAAGGGCTTGATACTTTGGCTCTACGTGGAGACTCACTGTGCGTTCTTTGTCGCATTTATCATGGGGAGTGCTCTGGGGAACTGTATGACCTGTTACCTGCCGCCAAATTTTCTAACCCATTACGTAACAAAATTAAATACCATCCACTCGAACTAGATACGTGGTACCCGACTACTGTGCGGTTTCGTAGGGACTACCTTCCTCTGTGGATTGGCCTACGACTTGGGTACCCTCAAAAAGCGCCTTTATCTCCACCTTAAATGCCGGCAACACACCTATAGCTCCTCTGGTGTCATGGGTGCGAACGAATTGTGCGTGGCGGTGGTCACTCACAATAATATGACCCGTACGTCTGTTTCTGTGTCTTTTTTTATGGGGGACTACCTCCATAACCTCAATACATTTGTTAACTTATCAATTCCCTGCAAAAAATAACTTTTCTCCTTACTTGAATGCACATTTAATATAAGCCAACAAACTTCAACATCAAATCGTTTTCCACGGACATCATTTTCAAATTTCGGAACATATAATAATCACTAGGTGCCAAGTCTGCACTATAGGGTGAGTGGTGATGTGAATTTTTGCTAATATACTACCCTTTATTTTTGTATTCAATCAGCAAATTTCCATTTTAGTCTCAAAACACCGTGGACGCTTCTAGCGGGTGCTAGATCCTGGACTTATCCAGTAACAATTCTCTCTCTCTTCCGATTTTATCCAGTAACAATTCTTTCGTAAATGCTTGAATTATTTTCACCACAGAGCTCCAAAAACTCTCTACATCACTCAATTCGTATTTGATTCTGTGGCGCTGTGAGCCTTTCTCCCTGACCCACTACGAACTAACTTCTGAAAGGTTAAAGTAGTAATGAAGAATCGTTTGTATAGTACCGATAGGAATTTTAGTCATCTCCTTCATTTAAGTACAAGAAGTAACTTTTGAGACATTTTCATCCGTAGAGGCAGTAACTGGGCTGGACGGACGAGGGTCGTCTTCAATGGTATCTCTGCCTCTTTTAAATTCACATGACTACATTTGAACAGTACATAATGAAGTTGCAGATTCTTGATAAACAGCCATCATCTATTCATAAATGTTTTTTTTGATTCTTTCCTTGTTTAATAACGAATTTAATCACAGCGTGGTGCTCAATTTTCCTCAACATTGTCACGTCAGTCATTTCACTTGTAGTTAACGAAAGATAACTAGCAAAGTAATGATTAGAAATGTGTATTTTTTTATTTATACACTCACAGTGTTATATATAGGCCGATCGGTTGTGGGTACGATCCCCACTCGAGGAAGTGAAATATTTATTTACATTTATATTTTCATTTCTTCGCTCTGGTGTCGAGGCAAAGCGCGGCGTTGAGTTCCGCCACTCAGCACGCAATGCCTCCAGAATTTGATGGAAAGTGGGGAACGGAGTGTCTTAACACTAGGTTCCCTCTGCCTACCTTGCTGTCTATGGGATACAGCGTGAAGCTGATTTATTTTATTTTATTTTATTTTATATAATGTTATCAACTAAATAATTAGTCTAATTATGAATATTTTTAGCAAATCATATCGATACTGAAAAACATTGAATGCTCCTCGTATATTAAAATACCTGCAGTGTACCTCTACCTCTTTATATGTATGGTATAGTGTGCATTATTGTCAATCTTTAAAATGTTGATTTAAGGCTTAAAATAAATATTGACTACATTTTAAGAAATACATATGTTGATTTGTGCTTTACAAATATTATTTAGAATTTTAAAAATAACTGCCAATTTAAGATTTAAAAGAAATGTTGATTGTATTAACTACAGGTTAAAACAATCAACAAGAACTTAAGAATATGTTGAATTGAGGTTTCAAAATAAATATTTATATGAAGTTCACCTAATTGCTATATTATATTAACTTTACTCATTTAACTTATAATAACAATTTAAATTATCTTTCTCTCCTTCTTCTACTGTGTCGTGCAGCCAATTAAATTAAAATAATGGAACCGAATATATTCGGCACCATAACCGAATAATTCGGCCGAATACGAATATTGAAAAACATGCCGAATACCAAACGTTTGGCGCATCTCTACTAATTATATATGATAAAAGTTAGTAATGCATACCAAAGTCTGTCCATTGAACAATCTCATAGGCGCATCTAAAATAACTGATGCATCTACATCACTTCTTACAGGCACCTGTAATAAGAGTTTCATAAAATTAGATATCATGGTCGATCGTGGGTTTGATTCCCACTCGGGGAGTGCAAAATTAATTATTTTCATTTTCTCGCTCTGGTAAAGAGCCAAAGCGCGACATTGAGTCTCGCTACTCAACACGCTATGCGTAATTCGGAATGATTTTTTTATAAATATTTATATAAAAATATTTGAAGCCGTTTTCTTTACTTACCTTGCTATAATATGTATAATATAGTGTCATTGGCAAAATAAAAATATGAATTATATACAATATCAGCTTCACACTATATCCTGTACACAGCAGGGTAGGCAGACGGAACCTAGTTTTAAGACACTCCATTCCCCACTATATAATAAACTATAGAGAAAACATTTAATACTACAAACAGTCACATTTACTGTCAGTCGCACTTTATGCCCCTGCGCCATGACTGGCTTCAATCTTTTTGAGTGGAAAAAATCGTGTGGGTGGGTTTTTAGATGTTGTATGTGTAATAATTAGTTAAAATTTTTCAAGTTCAAGTAATTTAACTTAGCTTCATGTTGTATCCCTAGTCAGAGGCAACAGAACACCAAATGCT
>DWMY01002074.1:0-12639 GCA_018249775.1 Heliconius hecalesia formosus
AAATCATTTATTTCCATAATTTTACACTCATTTGCACTCATTAATTTAAATATTTGTTACTTTAATTATACAGATCTATTACAAGTAACGATGGGCTATTTAATTACAAGTAACAATGAATGGACAGTCCAGTCCGTTCGACAGCCGCAAGCCGGTGTTAGAGTGCCGCAAGGAACGTCCTTACCGCCTACTATAAAATATTACTTTATAAAAAAGGCCTACTAATAAGCTATATTAAGAAAACAACAGTTAGACTGTATTAGCCAATTTTCTTCAAAAATCTGTTTTTTTCCAAAAAATCACAAATTCTACCGAACCATTGAAAATCGGCTAACATACAGGGTGAAATGGCGTATCCATTTACTGAGGTTCTCTACCCATGGACAACCGTTGATCCGTCGATGGCGTTACACCTGTATATTGTAACTTAGCATTTTTTTATCTTCAGTTGTATCCCGCACATAAAAGAGTAGGCAGAGGGAAACCTAGTGCTAGGACACTCCGTTCCCATCAAGATTCTAAACTTTCCCACTTTCGGCCAAATTCTGGAGGCATTGCGTGTTGATTGGCGAAAATAAACGCCGTACTTTACCAGAACGAAGATATGAATTATCTACTCGATATTACTCGAGTGGATATTGTAACCTACGTCTAATATCCAGTCACGATTACAGGTGCACGCGTGTACCTCTGCGCAACGACTGGCCTTAATAATTTTGGCTCGTATTTATTGTTTTAAATTTTATATCTTTTTATATCTATAATGAAAATATGCAATTTCCCTAAGGAGTTTATTACTGGTATCACATTAAACAAATATATGACTTTTTATTAATTATAATTGAACTGCAGCTTATCAACGTTCTGATCATTTAACGAGCTTGTAATCCTGCCTTATTGAATAAAACATGTAAAATATATTTCAAATTAAAAAATATTATTAATTGATAGGTACATTCGATAACAAATATTTACCCACCACTGCTAATAATTAATTACTAATTATTTTAAATTACAAGTATATATTGTAACTTTGTTGGTTTGTTTTGGTTATTATTGTCTATTGTTTCCAATTTCTTACTAAAACTACTTTTATAAGCCACAATGTACGATTACTATTTGCATGTAATGTTGTTGGTTTTTCAACGTAATTAACTAGATTCTTAATTTTGTACGAGGTGTAAATGAATTTTGTAGTAAAAATAATAGTAATTTTATTAAACATTAAGGTAAACAAACAGTAAGGTAAATTTACAATAAATCAAACGCAATTTAATCTATGTTTGTTCTATTAAACGGATGACCAAGTGTGTATCTTATAGACCACTCGGCTACTTTATTGTTCGTCGGGAAAGTAAATAAAAACCTTATGTAACGCATTGGTAAAAAACATTCGAAGGCTCCATAAAGTATTACCTGAAAGTAAAAAAGTTTATTGAATTTCGTAAATAAGGTGTAGGTATTTCTTGGCTAAATAGATAACGTAGTGTTAAGGCAATCTTGCATATGTTGCAAAATCTAATGCCGGACTTTTTCAGACTGGAGAAATAAAATATATATATTTTAAGCATAGCCGGATCTAGATATGTGTATTGTGAGGGCACCGAGGCAACGAGAGAGTGGGGGCCCCCATTTTTTTTTTTTAGGATTATTTTAAGTTTAAAATTAAATACAATTTATTGAATATTAAATTAATGAATGGGCGTCGATTATTTTGATTTGCTCGTAGCGATTTATGCCAGCCCTATGTGGGGCTGTCACATTCGATCCACCACGAGCATCACATTAAGATCGCACATCGTAACGTTAGGTTTTTTAACAGCAACAGCGCAACAGGAGGGATGCCCCTGCAGGCGTGATAATGATGTGGAGACGAATACGGCGTTAGGGACCGCCACCCAATATGCCGTGTTTGGAATGGCAGTACGTTGAAAACAGAGTTACAAATAAAAATTAGATGGTGGATGGAGCTGGAAGTGACATGAATGAATGAATGAATGCATATCAAAAAGTTTCCTACGCTATTGTGCACTTGATAAAGGCGTTTGACATGGTTGTAAGAAAGAAAATATTGGATATACCAAGGTACAATGTGAACGGACAACTGATGCAGGATTCAAAGTCTCATTATAGAGATCACTCAGCTCGAGTGCATTACCCTTACCCTTGGTTTGAGATTCAGTTGGGTGATAAAACTATAAATGTCATCTCCTAAAAACGACAGTGCGAGTTACAGCATTGTTGACCACATTGAATTAACATCCGATTCTCTCAAGCTGCCCAGAGCATATAGCTTTATCAATGAAAGTCCTTCATTTTTTTACATTAGTGAAATCATAATTATTCGTGACCGCTTTTAATAAAATATTTTCTCCAGTATTTTTTTGGATTTCGTTATATAATTTATTATGTCACCAAAAAATGCATCACAGATTTTTTTATTATATTAAAATTATTTTGAATTGTGCAAATATGGTGGCAAAATGTACAAACTTTCTAACATTTTTTTATTTCTCAATTGTGGGGGCTTACTATTCCTTGTGGGTATTCGCCCTGCCTGCCTGTACCTAAATTCAGCCCTAGTTTTACACAAAACAATTTAACACAATCACCGGAATATTGCTAACAATAAGAAATTAAAACTTCAATTCATATGCTGTGTAAAGGAGTATTGTGCAACAAAAATTTTAAAAAAATTTCAAAATCACACAGAAAAGTGCATGGTGTGCAATCAATGTTTGTGGTGTGTTTTATATAATAATGATAAAAATATTTAACAATACATTTCATATTTAGATACATAATGTCAGTACAGTAATAAAAGAAAATTAATACAGTACCGGGTACAAAACCGGGGTGGTCCAGAACCACTTAAAAAAAAGGTTTTCGGCCGCAGAGAATCCATTCCCACTATCCATTTCACTCTATCTCTTCAGAATAGGGAGATAGCTTTTTATAGACCAATGAATACTAATCTAACTATTGCAATCAATAATTACTTCTCGGTCCTTATTTATTTAAAAAAGATTATCAAATTTTGCATATACAATACAATGAATCACAGTTGACGTTAAAATATTTTCAAACCGAACTTCTAACACTCCCTTGATTTAAAAGATCCTAATGAGCAGTTGAGATTGCACTGAAATCTGGAGTGATATCGAAGGCCATTAAACAATATCCATTTGCAAAAGCCTCTTTGGATATTACATTACCATCATTTAAAAAGTGTACACCAGTGCCAGAGAATATTGTACTATAAGTACGTAGCATCATTCGAAAATGTAGGGCTTAATGCTTGTATTTTTTGACCATCCAACATATAAACTAAATAAATTCTACGAATTATTACTAAAATCGAAACGAATTCAGCGAATTATAAAAAATGCGTCTGGAAACTCCAATCCAATAATTCGTCTTCTTGGTATTTGTCCAAGAATAACATTTTCAAGTGTTGTGACCTTGAATATCCGATGGAATCATCAAAACCTTTACTTCAGCTCGGGTAACAGGATATTTAGCAATAGTCGTGGCTAATACTTTTTCATGTGCAAGTAATATGGAGGGATTGATTCTTGCCTTACGTATTATAAGAGATGCATGATAAACTTTCCTTGATTGAATATGTCACCATACAAGTGGCCTATGATTTCAAGAATAGTACTGTCTTTTGATAACCCTTGTCTGTTGGCAAAACCTTTGTTAGTCGCATCACATGTATTCATTTTTCCTGGGGTGTCTTCACCACATGTAAGGTGCGAAGTCTTTGCTGCTGAACCATAATTCAATAACGTTTCTATATATGTTCGGTACTCATATGTGTTATTTGGCGATGATACAAGTTTTTGACTAAAATGTAATTACCAAATAAAAAAATACCTCCATATAAGTTTCAGAAGGTTGCCGATCAGCTGGGATACTGTAGCTCGGGACTTTAGGAGGATCTATAGTTTCCTGATATGTCCTGGCTACTAAAGAAACACCATCGGCCGTAAATACAGTCACGTTTTTTGCGTAGTACATGCCATCATCTACACCTTCTTGCCTAAAATCGAATCATGTATAAATTATTCAGAAATTCTTAAGAGCAATCGAATATTTATTAATTACCGAAAAATAAATATTGTATACTTACTTGTCCAAATGATCCATATCTTTCATATCAAGTACCCATAGAGCACCCCATACTTCGGATTCAGGATCTTCTACTATCGTTGCTGCGGCACCTTTCCACGTATCGGTATATGTAATAAAATCTAATCTGTGATCCTGTAAATAATAAAAGAATCTTAATATAATGAGATTAAATAACATTAATGTTGCCAATAATATTTTTTTTACATATTACTATAAATAACAAAAAGAACATAGCTTAGCTAAAAATACATATTTTTGTTAAAATAGATAACTTAATATAAAGTACTTACCTATTTCTTAAAAATAAGTTAGCTATATCAATTAAGTAATCTTATTTAAACGTATTAAATTCAAATGCATGCAGCTAGGATTTTTACATTTTCATTCTAGACTAAGAGGTCGCGGGATTTGTCGTAACGATCAGGGGTACGGCCCGATTGAATTATATGTGTTGTAGAGCAATTCCTTCGTGTGAGTGGTCTCGATCTGCCTGCACTTAGTGGTTGCAACTCCGAGTTATAGAGCTTAGAAGAGGCATAATTGTTACGAAAAAGTAACAATCAGGGAAATGGTCAGTTTTGGTGCATATTCAAAGTATGGCGTCTCCTCATATGAAATGTTTAAACTATAATAGCTCTGAAATGTAACCACTGAGAGTTGGCAGACCCATATTTTAAATATACACCAAAACTCACCATTTCCCTGATCGTTATTTTTTCGCAACAATACTGTTACTTGCAAGCGTCTTGTCTCGAAAATACAACCACTGAGAGCCGGCAGACCAACTTATTTCATATGAGGAGACGCCATACTTGGAATATGCACCAAAACTGACCATTTCCCTGATCGTTAGTTTTTCGTAACAATTATGCCTCTTCTAAGCTCTATAACTCGGAGTTGCAACCACTAAGTGCAGGCAGACCGAGACCACTCACACGAAGGAATTGCTCTACAACACATATGATTCAATCTGGCTATGTCCCTCATCGTTACGAAAAATCCTGCGACCTCTAAAAAAAGGAATAGACTACTATTTTTTTTTTAGGTTTCCGCTGTATCCCGCATGTAGAAGAGAGAGCTAGTGTTAATACACTCCGCTTCTCACTTTTCACCACAATCTGGAGACATTACGTGTTGAGAGGTAAAGCGCTGGAACATATCGCTTTACCTCGACATCAGAGAGAGTACATGAAAATATAAAATATTTCATTTCCTCGAGTGGAAATCAAACCCATAACCTGTCACGTTTAAAATTTCATGCTTGTGCACCTATGCCACGACTGACCTCGTTCAATAATATCATTGCTTATTTTTCTTTATTTCATAGTAACTGGTAAAATAAGAATTAAGCCACGAATTCAGAAGTGACCTTGATTGCTATAATCAATGTCACTCGATAGAGTCAACCAAGTACTCACTAAAATGTCGATGATGCTTAAAGGAAATTAAATATTAAACTTACGGGTAATTTAGCTATCGAATGGAAAACTGCCGATGGATTGGCGATATGCAGTCTCTTTGCCAGAAGGTTACTTCCGTAGGCATAATAGAGAAATTTCTCATTGTTATCAGAAAGCTCTACATTACTACATAGGTATAACACTATAAAAAAGCTACTTGAAATAAATAAATTCATCACAGTTTGATAAATCGTAGACCACTAAGCTTAAAGCAAATATATAGTATTTTTTTTTAAATGAGTACGTTACTAGTTTCGTGTTCAACTAGTACTGGCTCTAAGAAAAATTATATAAGGTATCCATTAATTAATAAAATACTAGCGACCCGCCCGCGGCTTCGCCCTCTTAAGCTACATGATTAATTATTTAATAAACAGAATTGATTAATAACTATAATGACTTCTGATATAATTTAAAATTTTATTAATTTAATGTACCTATAAACTTTTAATTACTATATTATCATAATTTCTATAAGGATTTTTGATTGTTTTGAATTAAAGAATACGACCAATGTTTATGCTTGATATTTATAATAATATACTTTGAGCATTGATACATAAAGCTAATTATTTATTATACGTATATATTTTTGTAACATTACATTCTTTTTACCTATATTATGTTCGAGTTATCATCATTTCAAAACTCTGTTAAATGTGCTGATGTCAGTGAATAATTTAATTTACTACTTCAAAAACAACTTTAAATGATAAATTATTGATTTGGATAAAGACTCATAATATTCTATGTAAAATAGCAGTAATGATTGCATATTAACACCTGTACAGTTCTTAAATTAGTTATATATATTATTAGTTAAATATACAGTAGAAAGGATGTTTTAAGGCGACATTAAAAGAAGCATAAGCCCTCGTATCATTTGATTGCGATGATTTAGAAGATGGATTTTTTTGTGCTAGTAAGTAGCGAGTTATGAGCGCATGTGCCAGACGCGGTCGAACGCTTTATTCTCGTCCAAGAACACAGCTGCTGCATTCTCTTTACGGTTGAGGGCTGCTAAGGCGAAATGGACCGCCCTCGCTAACTGCAGCGTGTGATAGAGGGGCCCGGGCGAAATCCAAATTGTTCGGGACGTGGTTGGAGGACATACAAAATAAGTCTCCCAAACAATTTAGACACTGCACTCAACAGCGTGATGGGCCGATAGCCGCACAGTCTTCTCGGATCCTTTCCTTGCTTAGGAATCATAACGACCAGGTTTTTTTTCCACACCTGGGGGACATAATCCAGGCGCAATATCGCGTTGAAGAGCTTAGCGTAGAAGTTGGATAGCGCTGCAATGGCTCTAATTGGTAAGTGTCTCAGTGCTCCGTTAGTAACACTATCGATCCCCGGAGCTTTCCTGGGCTTGAGCGAGGCGATAGCCCTCTTCACGCTCGATGGGGAAACGAACGGTGGTGCTGGTAGTGGTAATAGTGGACTTCGCAGCTGGTGGTGCACGTCGTCAGTAATCATGACTCGGATTAGGCTGGAACTGGCTTTCCATGGTAATGTGCCAAAATGTTTGCCCCATCCTGAGGGTCGTATCTCAGTGAGCCGTCAAGGTGGTAGAGCGGTCGGATGGGCGGAGTATTTTGGTTAGCTGGGACACAGCCTATTAAGATATGGCTGATCCTCATCGGCCTCCTCCTCCACATTTTGTTGTCGGAGAGTAGGCGGAGGAAGCCTCAAGCCGGCGGCATTCCAGTAAATAATGCGGAGTTCAGTCATTTGTGAGTAATTTCATCATGCCGTGGAGCACCGTGTCGACAGGGTCCCGGTCTTCCCTCAAGGCTAAGAGGACGTTCTTGAGGGTGTCGATTGCCCTGCCAATTGTAATGGACGGGTATCTTGAGATTGCCTTGGCAGAGCGGTCGTACCTTTGGCTGCTACTGCTGTGGGTTGCTGTTGATGTTGTGGTGCTAAAATGAAAAGGAACCGACCCCTTCCTCTGCTTAATAGGCCTCTTCTTGTCGGCTCTTCTACCACCAGCTATAGGTAGGAGGGGATAGGAACCCTCTCATGGGGCGGACGTATTCTGGTTGGTCGCTTCTCGCTGACGGCGTAACGGAGTCTGGTACTCGGTGGGCTGCGACTGCGCTGAGTTGAGTGGTGGAGTACGATTGTTGATGAAGATAGCCCATATGCCCCATCAAGTCGTGGCTGAGCGCTCCTTTGCGTTGGAGCTTCGCCAGGACGATCATGTCCTTGTTCAGCGAGGACTGCGGGGACATGAGGTCTTTCTACACACTGGAAGGCGCAAAGGGCAGCGCTTCTGCGGCTCCAGGTGTCGGTGGGCGCTGCGTGAGGCCCTGGGCGCCTGGCCTGGTGAAGGTGAGGCGGCTGGTGCTGTTTATTCTTACGCGGGGGTGGCGGTGGTCCTCATTGACTGCCCTCACAACCCAACGGTCCATCTTAATCCAGAGCCTGGCGATCCAGGGGGAAGTGGAGTCCCCTCCACTCAGGCCAGTACGGGCGGAATTCCTCCTTATTTGACACCAATGAAAATGAATTTTCCACAAATGAAAATGAAAAAATATGGGCGGAGTTTCCTGGTCTTCTGCTTGCGAGCTTGCTTCTGCCCTCTCGTCTTCGTCTTCTTCTAGTTGTAGTGATGATGAGTTGTTCCTTAGCAGATGGCATTCAGGCTGATCCAACCTACCTATATCTAACGTTTCAAAAGCCATTCTTTAGCCAAGAATCTTAGTAGCGCGATTCAGAATTTTATTTGCTTTCTATTATATATATATATATATATATATATATATATATATATATATATATATATATATATATATATATATATATATATATATATATATATATATAAAAACTAATATACATAGCTTAAAGTTCATAATGATTATTTGTGTAATTCTCCATTTCGTATCTAAATGCCCTCGAGGTCAAATATAATTTATCTAAACTTACAAGTTCTACAGATATTGCTATATATATTATCTACAGTGCTATCAGTGTATTAGCTCCATAATTATTTTTATAAGATACTAGCGGCCCACTCACGACTTCGCCCGCGTACCATCTATAATACTTTTATTATGCTGCATTTGCCAACACATTAATACATCCAAACTGAACTAAATGTACAGACAAAATATTTTTACTTCGTCTTATTATGCAAACAAGTTGTTCATGATTAGATGCCGCATAATTAAAATATTATAGCCTTATAAGGATGATAAGCGGGCGAAGCCGGGAGCGAGATGTTAGTAATTTATATAACACAATTACAAAACAATCTGGAAAGCTCTAAATTGTTCACTTATAATTATTATATTGTCACACTTTATTCCGCATATAGAAGTTTAAGAAAGAGAACTCAGTGTCAAAACACTGTTTTTGGCTTACTATCCTTTTGTTTATTGAGTGGCGAACCTCGACGCGTTGTCTTTCCTAAGTGTAAAAATGAAAAATAGTATCCTGAGTGGAGTGAAATCCATTACCATCGTGGTTTCAGGGCGACGCTTCCCCATTACGCCATGATATCCGATTATCAAATAATGCAACAAGTAAGCAAGCCTGATTGTTATCATTGAGACGTACAGATATTTACATACATACAGACTTTAATTATAGAATAAATGTCTGCTCGTGATATACTTAGGCGTGTGGCAGGCTGGCAGGAGCGCGCCGCGGCCGGGTTCAGTTCGGTGTATTTGTCTCCGATGCTAACACGATTACGCCCAATCAGCAACGTCGCCGCCGTAATTGGGCGCCCCGATGCGAGGGCGGGCTTTTTTAACAGCTTACGCAAACACAGGGAACGTGTTCGAGTCTGCTTGAACGAAGCTGTACGTTGTCGTTCAAAATAAACCCCACGTCACGTCATGACGCGTCTTAAAAATATTGATTTTTTTATTTACAATATTGTATCTATTGATACAACAATATCGTTTTCTTAAGTAATCTTGGTTATAGTATTTATGTATTTATAAAGCTATACTGTAATTTAAATAATGTACAGTGTTAAATATTCCAAAACATCTATTTTGGACAAAGTATCTTTTTTTGAAGTACGGAAAAAGAAAAAAATCTAATTTTTCTCTACTTTTGTCATACTTAACAAAGATCCGTGCCATTTTTATGCTATAGTTCTATGTAATGGATACATGTAACTATTTTATGACGAATTTGTATAACTACTTCCGTATATCAATTAATAGATCTGTAATTGGTGAAGTATTAATTTAGAATATTTTATATTATAATTGTATTTATGCACCAAAAATCCCTGCTTCAGATAAATCCTATATATGAAATTATGTACAAGCGTATAAAAATAATAATCAAAAGATTTATTGCTGACTCTTAAGTGCGACCGCCATCAATCACTACTGCAAATCTAGAAACAATTGATACAAGCCACAAATCTCTTTTGTACCCGTCAAAACTAGGGTTACCGATCAAAATATAAAATAAAATATATATTACAGTTAATATTAACGAATATCATCAACTACTAATGCGATGACTAAGTTAATAGTAAAGAAAAAAACATTCTCAAGTATAATAAAATAAAAATAAAAATATATTTATTTCAATTTCACATTTTCTTTAGCTACATGTGAAGTAATGAGACCAACCTAGTAAGTTACTAGTAAAACACTAGTACTTGTGTAAGGAGGCCCCGCTCTTCCATAACACTTCATACATTTGTAGAAATAAATATCACTACAATATTAACTAAAACTATAACAATTTAATACAAAATCTTTGCAGGTATATATATATAAGTTTAAACGAAACTAACTTAATCATACTAAGAATAAAAATAAAAATACGGGCAAAAAAAAAAAAATTGTTAGGGTTCATCTACGTGCGTAAGTGGGTACGTGTGTATGTGGATGTACATGTGTGCGCGCGCGCGTGATCTGTGTGTGTGTGTGAATGTGTGTGGGTGTGTGTGTGAATGTGTGTGGGTGTGTATGTGTGAATGTGTGTGGAAATTTGTGTATGCGTGTGGGCATATGAGTGCGTGTTTATGTATTGTGATCCATTAAAACTTCCGCAGCGTCGTAATTCAAAGATAGTAGCCAGGCCGTTAATACTTTCTTTGATGTATGGTTCTCGTACTAGAGACTTGTAGGTAAATATTAGCAACCCTAGTTACTTCGGGTCGTTAAGAAACAGCAACATCATTGCAATACAAATTGTTTTCCTACTATAAGAAATAGCTATACCTATAAATAGAAATATATATTTACTTACGTAATTTATATTATCTTAGTTAGTTTTTTTTTTGGATACAAAGAAAACACAGTTATTAAATTCTAATTATATAATTAATATTATTTTAGTAAGTACATAACTATAAACATAACCTTGATCTTTTATCATCGAAGTGTTTAATAGTTACCTATTAAATAAGTATTATCTAAGCACGGAAGTTAAATATTTTTTTTTATATTTACAATTTTCTTATTTTAGTAGTTAAGTTTTAAGACGTAGGTAACATATTGATACAAAGCCTTAAATATTTATAATATAGTACATAACCAATTTTAAAAATTAAATTAATGAGATCATTATCATATTTCTTCCAAACACTCATCGCTATCACAGTTAATTCATTTAGAAATACATTTTCGATATAACTTTACTCATTGGTCGAATAATATAATATTTTAATTCACTTCTCCATTTTGCGGTTTTACTTTAATTATTCTGTCATCTTGTACACATTCTTATTAACATATGAGTATACTTAGTATGTTTTAATTAAATTTCAAAACACATATTAAAGATTCAAATGTGAAAATGGTTTCGAAGTTCAAGTAGTCGCGTTTGCTTATTTTACTCGCGTTATAAAATGTAATTTGATTAAACCATTACGGCGTAACAATGACAGTTTTGTCACAGTGGGCTATGTGTCGGGCGTAGGGGATGGCATGGTGGGCGGCGTAGTGCCGCGCGCAGCCGCCAGCGCCGCCGCGTGTCGCCGCGCCTTCAGGCGCAGGTCCGCTATGGACGAGGAGCGACAGCGCGCCGCCAGCGCTGCGAGCCCGGCGTACGGAGGGCACAGGGCGGCCGCCGCAGCCGCGGCTGCACTTGCATACTGACGAAAAATTATGTTAGTTATGTTAGCCTAGTATGTAAAATTTTATAAGAATAATATTTTACTAAAATCAAAAGTTAAATAGTTTTAAAATTTTATTTAGTTTATAATTGTTCTTTACTTTGACACCGCTAGTGATAAAAAATTAAAGCTTCAGAAAGAGCACAGAGGAGACCTCGTTCTCGACATATTTTGCTATCAGTTTTGCCTCTATCTATCTATTTTGTGTCTAACAATCAACTCTCATGTATGCTCAAAAGTTGCTCTACGAGTGACGGGGAGATCTGTGCTTAGTATTTGTCTACGCGACAGAATCCGAAACGATGAAATGCGTAGATTCAAATTCAAATTCAAAATATTCTTTATTCAAATAGACTTATAAGCGCTTTTGAATCGTCGAATGAACATATAAACAAAAAAAAAGCTACCGCCGGTTCGGAAGGCAGTTCTGCTGAGAAGAGCCGGCAAGAAACTCAACAATTGCTCTTTTCAAAGTCAATGGTATAATTCAATTATTACATTAACTGGCAGCTATCCTGCATCATATTCAATATATATTAATTCCATACATATTCATTGTTTATCCTCAAAATATTCTTGAACAGTGTAATAAGCTTAAGCTTAGAATATACTGCGGAAGTTTATTATATACACACTCAGATGTACGCAGGTTCTCGACATAGCTCTCAAAATCAAGCTGAATTGGAAATGGGCAGGCTATATTGTTAGGAAGACCGACAACCGAGCGCAAAGAAAGGTCGAATAAAGTCGAATGGCGACCACGTCTTGGCAAAAGGAGTACAGCCGCCCAATCAGGTGGACTGAAGAAGACAGCGGGAATTTGCTGGATTTATAGGACGCCGGAGCGGATGGAGTGGCGGGCATTAGGGGAGGCCTAAGTTCAGCAGTGAACTTTAAAAGGCTGATGGATGGATGAATCTTTCCCTTATAAGTATTAAATAT
>DWMY01002075.1:0-12637 GCA_018249775.1 Heliconius hecalesia formosus
AGTCTAAGTAACCTGGGAACAGCGTTAAGGCACTACGTTCCCATAAGAACTTCACTTCCTTTCCTCACTTTCCGCCGAATTCTGGAGGTATTGCGTACTGAGTGGCGGAAATCCAACCCACACTTCTGCTTCTTTACCAAAGCGAGAAAATTAAAATATTAAATATTTCATTTCCTCGGGTGGGAAACCACACTCACAACCTATTACTTTTACAGTCGCACGCTTGTGCCCTTTCATCACGCCACTACTAGCCTCAAGTTTATTTAAGATAATCAAATTAGACTTAAATAAAAAAACATGTTAAGGTATTCGTTCATAATTCCACGAAAAGATAATAAATTGATTAAATCTTTAAGAATTTTTGAGGAAACTGTTGCAAAAAAAATTTTTTTCTCCAGACTACATCAGATAAGAAAAACAACCTATCCTGGGACATCCACTATTGGATAGGAGCTGAGACCAGCCAGGATGAGGCCGGAGCAGCCGCTATACTGACTGTTGGCTTAGATGACAAGTTTGACGGAAAAGCTGTGCAACATAGAGAAAGCATGGGTTATGAGAGCTCGCAATTTTTGGGCTATTTCCCTGGAAAAGGTAGGATATATTTTATTTTTTTATTTAAACAAAAAATAAATAACCAAGGAGAGAAAAAGAGGCAAGTCGTGGCGTAAGAGTACAAGCGTGTGGCTGTAAATGCGATAGGTTATGGGTTCGATTAAACGTTATGATGTCTTATGTAATATACAATGAGATTATCCACTCATACGCAGTGCTCCAGAACTCAATCAAAGTGGGGAACGGAGAGTCTTAACAGTAGCCTCTGCTTGTATATAGTGAAGATATAAAAATAAACAAACTTATTAATTACTTGAGACCGTCATAGTAAAAGCGGGTGTTTGTAAAAGCAAAGGTTATAGGTACGATTCAATATTTCATATTTTCATTTCTTCGCTTTGTTTGGTATCCAGACTAAGCGCAGCGTTGAGTTGAGCGAGTTGAGTCCGCCGCTCAATATGCGCATAAGTGGAGAACGGAAGTGGTAATCGGGAACGGAGTATCTTAAAATTAGATTCGATAGTTCCATCTGCGTGCTCAGTGCTCATGCGTTGGTAACAGCAGGAAGAAGTCACATATTTACATTCAAAGCATATTATTAAATAATCAAGAAAAAAATGGTTTTCAGCTGTACGCTATGTAGATGGTGGTAACGCATCTGGCTTCAATCACGTTCAAACAAATCCCGGTGCTGAAAAACGACTTTTCCAAGTTAAAGGAAAGAAGAACATTAGGGTGAGACAGGTAAGAAAAATATTTTTTCACATCTTAAATAGAACTCAGTGTTTAGACACTACGCTCTCCTCTTTATATAAACCCCGCAATTTATTTAATCAAACCGAAACTTAATCAATTATATGATATCACTTTAAAATAAATATAAATCTATTTTTGTGATTTTCCACACCATTCCATATTAACCATTCAGTGTCTTATATAAATCACCCGAGGCTTCGCCAGCTTTGTCAAATGGAAATAACTAAGAATTGTGGGTAGGCACATTACGCATTAGAAATTTATCAATCTCTCCTGCTTATGAAATTTCAAAATTTTCACTATAACTTCGCTCTTATCGGCCTTCCTCGATAAATTCTTTTCTCCTCTAATAATATTTCAATTCTATCCAACCAATAGTTCCCGAGATTAGCGCGTTTAATCAAACAGGCTGTTCAATAATGATATAAGTATAGATTACGATGTGCCGGATAAAAATCTACACGGCCGTATATTTTAAGTAAAAACATACCATATTCCCACGAAAACAATGAATTTTAACGCTATTGTGTATAAAAAGCAAGGTTAATGTTTGTTTGTATGGACATTAAGACTTAAAAAGGAATCCCGTTTTGTCTCGTTCTCCTATAAATTTGCCACCTACCTATATGCCATTTTTCTACTATTTTATATGTATGGAAAAAAGCCTAAACCGCTAAAAATATATAAGAAAATAAATAATTCTATCTTATTTTTCAGGTGGACCCTCTCATCTCTTCAATGAACAAAGGCGATGTTTTCATTCTGGACGTAAACAGTGACATATTTGTTTACGTCGGAGAGAAAGCGAAAAATGTGGAGAAATTGAAGGCCATCTCTGTGGCGAATCAGATACGGGATCAAGATCATAATGGCAGAGGGAAAGTCGAGATTATTGGTATGTATATATTAATACTAGCTTTTACCTGCGGCTTCAATCTCATGGTTAAATCTCATGGTTAATTAAATTGGAGTTTTTACCTCAAATATACAATGACGGATCCTATAAAAACGATTAACTTAAAGTTAACTACAAAACTAAAACTTAGAGATAAATTAACTTTATTTTATCTCTCTATTTTATCCTAATATCGCTTTACAATTATTATTATGTAATGAGATTTTTTCAATTCAAGCGAGTAATTCACGAGATTGGCGCATTTAATCAAACAAACAGTTTTCAACTCTATAATATTACTCTTCAACATCATAAATATTATGTATTATATATATGTATATTTATGTGTTATATATATGTATATGTATGTCATATATAAATTACTCATATCGTAAAAAATAGTTGCGTAGTTTGAAATATCTAAGGTAACATCTAAAGGACGACACTGTGAGACAGTCGTATGAGAATACGACTCAAAAATTAATGCTTAACATCGAGAATAGGTATCACAAGTGTCCAGTAAAATTTCCAATTATATGCTAATCATCCTTTCTCGGTAAATGGATTTACTAAAACAAAAAAAAACTTTGCAATTCAAGCTATATAGATAGTTCCTGAGATTAACGCGTTCAACCAAAAAACTCTATAGCTTTAAGAAATTAGTATAGATAAGAGAAATAATCTTTTTTTAGACCAGTACTCCAACGACGTGGATGTCCAAAAGTTCTTCACGAACCTGGGATCAGGAAGCAAGGATTTGGTGCCAAAAGAAAGTGCCGGGGGAGATGATCAGGTGAAATATAACAAAGCTGATGATTTTATAAAATATGTAATTTGTTAAGTGTCTATGTCACTCGTTATCCTTCATAACGTAGCACTCCATACAACGTGACATTAGCGATGTGATTAGTGCTTAACTGGCACGCTTCGAACGCTATAACTTAGAACTGAACTGAATAATATAGCTTTGAGAAAAATTGTCTAAAATTGGCTTAGTAATCGTTTTGTCACTCTCAGTGTCACGTGTAAATTCTTACTGTACACTATTTAGCTGGAGATTAGCGAGTTGATAGTAGATATAGACTTACGAAACCGACATGCGTTATAATTTTTTTTAGTCACTGCTTTTAGGGCTTTGCGATTTTTCTCAGCGTCAGCAGTTTTAAGTTACAATAAATAAAAAGAATATTTAAAATTTTATCTTTTTCTCTATTGAAATAAAAGTTACGGGCATCAACTTTGTTTTGTTCTAATATTAATTTATTGTCAATACAATTTTCACCATTTTAGGCCTTCGAGAAAAATGAAGAACAATCAGTGATTTTATCAGAAGTGTCGGATAGCTCTGGGAAAATAAAGATCACTCCGTTATCAGCTCCGTTCAAACAGGAACAACTTAAACCTCAGGTTTGTAATGTTAACTCCTTCTTTTGACTGTAAAGTTCGATTTTAAACGATTTTTTTCTGCAAAGTAGACCCCAATTAAGACATTCTGTTCTATGCTTTCTGCTTGAGTTGGTGACACTGTGTGTTGAATGGTGGAATTCACCACGCTATGTTGAAGAGGAGAAAGAATATGAAACTATTTTAAATATAGCTCTTTGCATGGGAATTGAATCCTCAACCGAAATGTTTGCGAGAGGAAAATTGTGAAAAAACGTTTGGGTGTTCAAGGTTATTACTAAAATAATAATTTTTATTAATGATAACACTATTGTCATTGATAAATAATTAAGAGTGGCTTTGATAAACCATAGCATTAATAAATAATTGATAGTGACTGTAAATAATTGATAAAAAAAAGTGCCGCCTCCTTTTCGTTGGGCATTAGGTTTGTTTGGGTTCTAATCAATGCAATAATACAAAAAAAATATTTGACGTTCAACAAATTAAGCATGTAACTTCTTAGTATGAATATAATTTTTGATTTTGATTATACACGCTAACTGCGATGCGATTGTGTCACCTTTATGGATAAAAAAAGGGCAGGCAGAAAGTGGTAGAACTCAACTCTGCTATTTTTTAGGGTTCCGTACCTTTTAAAGAAAGAAGGGGCCCCTTATAAGGTCACTTTGTTGTCCGTCTCTGTCGTTCTTTGTCAAGTCTGTGAGATAAAGGCATCTCAAGAACGCTTGGAGATATTGAATTGAAATTTAAGTCATCTCCTCAGATCTATGGCCTCATCATTTCTTGAAGAAAAAAACATATTTTACATTTTATTTAAAAAAAAATATGGCTGTATATTGTGCCGTGTGATCCCGGCCTAGAATAGGATCATCCTGGTACTGGTGGTGTACTAAAGTACGTGTGGTAGAGTCACGTCGCCATCAATGGCAACACGCATGGGCAGACTCGACCGGATCATTACCACCCCCGGCATTTAAAACTGGCATGAAGTAGTGGCTTTATGCCACTGCGTTTCGCATCAGGTTTCGCCGGGCTCCGGCGCCCAACCCACCTAAAAAAAATGTTTATATCGCAAAAAAAGAGTATTTCGACACTATAAATGGAATCAAAATTAATTGACTACTTCCGGTTGACTTAGAATTATGAAATTTGCGAGGTAGCATCTAAAGGTAATACTAGTTCAGGAAAAAAATTGAAAACTATACATTTTTGATTAAATCCTAAAAAATAATAGCCGTATAAGGAGGGCAAAATTTGATGTTAAAGCCGCTAGTTCAAATGATGTATGAAATGAAAGGGCCCTGGCTAAGCCAAGCTTGATTTTCAGAAAAAGCTCGAGCCCGCTTCTTCTGAAAGCTTTTTGTACGGAACCCTTTGTAGGCGAACCCGACTAGCGCTTGTCCGGTTTTTTAAATATTATATTTCAATAAATTTTATCTCATAAAACAATTTGTTTTAGGAAACGTATATTTTGGATACTGTCAGTGGTAGCATTTACGTATGGGTTGGAAAGCAGGCATCACCGAAGGTAACCTGTTTTTTTATTATATAGTATTTTAATACGTTTTCATTAGGGCGAGCTGTAACTATTTATGTTATAAAATCTAAGAATTGAAATTACACGCACTTCTAATATTTCTGTCATCTTCAAACTTGGTAATTATATGTAGATTAGAATAAAATATTATGGTACTGATGATGAAATTGGTAGATTGGCCAATGGACTATCCATAGACTATCCATCCATTCATCACATATTTTTTTTAATTCAAACTATTATGTGTTTCCTTCAATTGGTGCTTTTAACCAAATATTTTAATTCATGTTTATAATATTTGTAAATAATAATAAATTACATACAATTTGTCAGAAATTTGATGTGGCTCTATAGGATATATCTATATATGTTGGTTGTCTGGAACCCTTGGAGGTATACAAGGGGCGCTGGTTCAAATCCAGCTACGTCCAGACATTAATATTATGCGTGAATGATATAAAATTAATATTATAAAAAATAAAATAGATTTAAATTTATATTTTTTATCTTGTGTTTTTATGATTTTCAGGAAAAGAGTGAAGCTATGGCAAAAGCACAGGAATATCTGAAATCAAAGAACTATCCTTCTTGGGTAAGTTTATTTATAATTGTAAATTAAATTAGAAAAAAAACAAATATAAATTATTTTGATGGACTTTTATTATAACTAACTTGTTAACAGTTTTTAGTTTAATGTTTAGAATGTTTTTATTTTCTTCAGTGACTCCTTTGTCGTGGTGTAGGAGCACAAACGACGGTTGTGGGTTCCATTCCCACTCGAGAGAATGAAATATTTAAATTCTTAATTTCCTCGTTTTGGTAACGAGGCAAAGCGCAAAGTTAAGTTCCATTGTTCAATACGCAATGTTTCAAGAATTCTGCGGAAACTGGGGACCAGAATGTCTTAATAGAAAACGGAGTTCTTTACATTAGGTTCCCTCAACCTACCCTAAACCCACTATACCACTATTGGCTGTACCCCCAGGTACAGCCAATAGTGTGAAGATAAAAAAATCTTGGTCCCTGGTAAGACTAAGCTCAGCGCTGAGTTCGGTGCGGTGCGTGCAAAATTTGCGTGTTTAATAGAGCACTAGATTGTCTCTCTATAGAGAACAAGAGATTCCAGACTTTTATTTTTTCGATACATTTTTTTCAGGTCCACGTAGCAAGAATACCACAGGGAACTGAACCTGCTATATTCAAGCAGTACTTCAGTACTTGGAAAGACGTAGGCATGTCACACTCACGCCTCGTCCGATCAGTTGGTTTGTAATTTTTTTAAATGCATGTAAAAGAAAAAAAAAATAAAGACATGTAAAAGATAAAATGTTTGTTTTAATTTCCTTTAGACAACGCATGTGCATGCATGCGATTTTTTAAGCATGTTATGCATGTCAGAAGAAGCAGTAAGGGCAGTAGGCAGAAAATTTAACATTTTTTTAGACTCCCAAGACACATTCTTACTCTCACCACAGTTGCAGTGGATTACATCGAAACTATAGCTTTTGTTAAAATGGACTTTCTGGAAAAAATATATATATTCCACTTGAATTAGTACTTCCTGAGATTGGCCGTTGGCTTTATAATAATAATATAAATTCAAATAACCTAGCAAGTGCTTTAAATCATATTAATTCAAGAAAATAATTCAAGAAATTTATGAACATAAAAAAATCAGTAATGACAGTCAAAAAAGCTATCAACTCTAAGGGATTAGGTTCTGCTGAAAGGCTGAAACTTAACAGATGCTCTTTTTAAAATTTGCTTCTATTTTATATAGGGATGTAAAATTTTGCTTTGTAATGTCAAGAATATTGAGTAGGTATGAGCACTTTCCAATGTGTTATAATTAAAAAAAAAAACAAAAAATATATTGTGTTAAATAGCAATTGCAACGCTGTAAATCGCCTCAATTTCTATTGCACAACTTTTATTTCAGTTAAGTACGAATCGGTCTCGCCCACCGAGGGTTCCGTGCAACTTTTATGATTGTAGGCACCAGCAAAATGTATTTTATGAGGCTTTTTTATTTAGTTTTGGAGGCTAGTTAATTAAATGCCATCTAATAAATGATAATGTGAAAAAAAGGCACATATAGCTACTTAAAAATAATTGCAAAAAAAAACAATATTAACTATTTATACTTTTGTACATTTAGAAAAAAACCTTCTCCTGCAAATTCTTTTGTTTGCTTATTTTAAGCCAGTTCTGTGCTGGGGCACTAGCGTAAAACTGTAAGCGTGACAGGTTTTGAGATTGGTTCCCATTTGAGACAATGAAATATTTTCATTTCTTTGCTCTAGCGTCGAAATATAGCTCGGCAAAGAGTTCCTTCACTCGACGCGCAATGCCTTCACAATTCGGCGGATTCAGTGAGGAACTGTAGTATCATAATGGGAACAGAATACTCTAAGACTAGGTTCCCAGATTACCTCTGCCTAATTTATTAAATAAAATATAAAATGAATAATAAAAAAATATTGTAAGTGTTTTGTGAAATCTTATTTTATTTATAAGGGAATTATAAATGATTTAGCTGATAAATCGTCATAATTTATATTTTTCTTCAAAAATGAGTTTACCTTTGAAGTACGCTGCTAACTGCGAGACGGTGCTTGCGTACATTTATTTTTATAGTGAACCAATAAAAATATTAAGAAAAATTGTATTATCCCTATCGGACTTCAGTAAAAAACATACAAAACTTATTTTTTTTTCTGCACTAAAAAGTGGTTTAAAGTTATTAAAAGAGTAGAACTTCTTACAGCCTCTGGTCATGAGCATTGTTGTGAAGATAATTTCGATGAAAAAGATAGTAAAATGCAAATCAACAAGTAAAAAAAATCGCCTGACAATTTTTCTGCTTTTCCGACCTAAACTCCTGTTAACCTAAATTGATTTTATTCACATTTCACTAAAAGATAGAGGAGGTTACAATAAGGACGAGAGAACAAAAATAAATAATATCCTAAAAGGTTTTAACTATAATTTATTTTGTTTTTACTTATTATACTAAATAATCAACCAATTTTTCCTAAATATACTTAAAAAAATAAAAACAAAAATCGTCTACTTCAAATAAGCGAAGCCGCGCAGGCCTTTTATTTTAAAGAGATACCTAAGAAAATGTTTTTTTTTTCAATGATTCATTCGAATTCTTATAATTTAAAAAAAAAATTTTTGTTGTTAAGCAAACTAATTTAAACACACAAATTTTATGCGCGTAAATACTCGGCATACGGCATCATCCGCACTGAGACGTGACGCTTGCAGCGCGACTTCACCGCAGTAGCAGGCGAAAGAACGCTAATTTTAAAAAGTGGTTAAGCTTTACAACGCTGTAACTTTAGAAATTGTGGCCCGATTTCGATAAAACATAAACTATTAATATTTGGATAAATACGCGCATTTAATTTCTTTAAATGTTTGCATTATTATTTTCATGTGTTGGTGTGATTTATTGCATCATAAATAAAAGATTTTTGTACATGAAATCCTTAAGAAAGGGCGCTCAGCTTCACAGTGAGTAATATCTAGGTAAAATCTTGGAGTTTTGAAATTATTTTGAAGTCTGTGCCAATGTAATGTTTTTTTTAATGTATTTAGAAGTTATCTATTCATACTTGTTGTGTGGATGTGTAGCGGCCTTATTACATTATGTTCACATATCAACCGGAATCAATTTCTAAACCTGCCTCTCTCTGACCTGCCTTCCACTAGATGTGCTCTGAGTTCAAATCAACATGTTAGTCCTTTGTATTTGGAGATATTCACCGAATCAATATCTGCTCATGAGCAGATCTCCCCGTTGTAACACAGATTGAGCACATCCATTCTTTCGAGCATATAGTTCTTTCTCTCCATTCTGCCAGCTAGCCAGCGTGACCAAACTAGCGTGAAGACTAAAAGAGGCCGATTTCGATGTCGAACCTCAATGAACGCGTTAAACGTGTTCTTAATTTCAATTTCAATCACATAAAAGCAAGCAAAAGAATATATAGTCCAATTGATAATCTTCTTTTCTATCGAATGGACGAGTGGACTTCCATTTCAAAAGTAATTGATTTTGTCTTAACTTGCATTATTTTTTCAGAAGACAATCAACTTCAATACTTAGACGATAATGAGAGGAACACCCTGTATGAAGTCAAAGATGAATCAAATGTACATTATTATGAAGAAATTCCGGAATTTCGTCAACCAGTAAGATTTATTATTATTTATTATTTCACGCAGTATCCCGCATATAACTGGGTAGAAGGAAGCTGCACTTACCAATTTATAAGACTTTTGCGTGTTAATTGGTGGCAAACGCCGCATATTTTCTTACCAGACTAGCGAATGATTTTTGATTGACCTCAATTATAGTTGTGAGTTCGAACGCATAATTGACATATGACGTTATACATGTTTGGTCTTTATATAGCTCCAGCTGGGAATCTAGCGTTAAGATACTCCGTTCCTATTAACACACCTCCGTTCTCACCTTTCTTGCCGAATTCTTAAGGCGCGTTTTGCTCCGTTACAGAGTGAGAAAATGAAAAATATTTTTTTTTGATTCTCACGAGTGAGAATCGATCTCACAACCACCGCGATAACAGTCGTACGCTTGTACTCTTACGCCACGTGGACATAATGTCTATTATGCACTGTCTCGTAAATAGGCAGAGAGATGAGAACGGAGTTTTTTAACACTCTCACTAACAGGTTCTCTCGGCTTACTCCGCTTCGTGCGAAACGCCTTAAGCGATGCCTGAAGCTACTATTTTTTTCCTTTTTCAGGACTTAGAAGAGGATAGGGTATATATACTTGAAACAAAAGACAATGTGTTTCTCTGGTACGGAAGTAAAACTTCTGTACAATCGCTTAAAACGTGGAGATCTATTATTACTGTGAGTAATTACTATTTATTAAGATTGATGTAGACTTAAATTAAAAAAATATATTTTAAAATATTTTTTAACTTTATTTTCTAATACATCCTTTGAATGGAAGGAAATAAAAGTTAAATGTCATTGCTAATTTCACTTTTTTGAGCTCCGTACCTTTTAAGGAAAAAAGGAACCCTTTTAAGATCAATTTGTTGTCCGTCCGTCTGTCTGTCTGTTTGTTTCCCGAAAACAACGTATTTCTTTATTTAAAAAAAGACAAGGCCGTTTATGTAGCAATAAACGCATATTTCGACACTATAAATATAATCAAAATTAATAACGTAAACACATATTAATACAAAAACACTCCTAAAGGTTAAGCAACTTTGCTGCCCAATACCTACGACTCGATTTCGGAATGAGGCGTATGCGGCGGTTTCCCTTTGACAGGTTTATGAGTGCGAGCGTCGTTCTTGACAAATGGCGTTAAAAAAAATTGTATTAGGCTTTTATAGAGTAGTTAAAACTGTGGTTTCATTTAAAGTGGTGCTGACACTTCCATCCTGTATAAGTCTTACACTGATTTCATGTGGGTTAATTTTTTTTTATTTGTCCGTATCCTAGAAATTTAAAATATTGTAATAATATTTTAGTCAGTCGTTGCGCAGTTAGTCGTAGGGTATTAGCGTGCGACCGTAAACACGACAGGTTGTCGGTTCGATTCCCATTCGAGGAAATTAAGCATTTAATTTCTTGGCTCTGATAACGAGGCAAAGCGCGGCGTTAAATTTTCCCTTTCGGAATGCCTCAAGGAATTTTGTAGGTATAGAAAGTAAATCAAGTTGTTTTCTTTTTTTCATGACACAGACTTACTTAACGAAACGTCCCGTAGCAACAGTACACAAACCTATAAGAGTGATCAAACAGGGAAATGAACCTACTGACTTCCACATTGTTTTCGCTAAATGGGACCCTGACATGTGGCTGGTAAGAACATACGTACCTACTTTATATTTAATATTTTTATTAAGTCGAGTTGTAACATTCAAACTATATAATAAAATCTAAGAAATTAAATTTGATCCACTTCATCATCATGAAGCTTAGGTGAGAGTGCAATAGGTAATATGGTGTCATCGAGCTGGTCTAGTGATGGAGCCAAGACCTCATAAGTAGAACTCTTCAGAGGCTGCTAATAAACCACTGGAATTTAGGCTGACATAATTTATAGCTCCGACCACATTGCACCTTAATCCACCCATTGCATGATGTAAACATGTTTTTGGGAAGTTTTATATTATATAATTAATAATTATTAACAAATATCAAACTGGGGAGGGACCCTAGTGTTAAGAAACTTAATTCTTGAGTTTCTACCCAAATTCGAGACATAGAATGTTGACCTTGCATTACAAGGGCGGCGTAATACCGTTCTACCATTTTTTTCAAAGCTTAAGTTTCTTTTTTTTTTCCCAGAAACAAAATATATATGAAACTGAAAGAGAAGCAGTGTTAAGAAACAACGAAATAAGAGATGCCAAATGATTATTAAAATCGATAAAACAATACTATTGTTGTAAAAAATAGGATTATATAAAAAATATTAAAAATATATTCACATATAATGAGTTGTTTATTTTTTCTTCAATATCTTATTTCCGTTCTTTTAGAAAACGTCGCGTTTTCTAAAAGAACGGAAAGACGGACTCGCTTCCTTTTGCCTATTCTGCCTGGAACAGGATACAGCGTGAAGCTAAAAGAATATCGTTCATAATGTCTAAAAATAACGAAAATTTATATATAGACTGAGCCTGTTAATATTGTCGAGTGTGAAAACAAGTATTTTTTATGTATGAATAATAATTGTTATAAGTCTTAGGTGATTCTACAGAATTTTTAAGACCATAATAGCTCTTTGGGACAGCATCTGACCGTAAATGCGTTGGTTTGGTTGGAGTTCAATACCCACTCAGGGGTTTTTATAGCTTCACTCAAGATTCAGTATGTAACAGGGTAGATGAAGCGAACACGGGAACCTAATGTTAAGAGACTTCGTTTTTGAGACATTGCAAGTTGAGTGGTGGGAACCTAAGGCCGCGTTTTGCCTTGTTACCAGAGCGAGGAAATGAAAATATTAAATATTTCCCCAAGTGCCCGAGTACACGGGGGAATCGAACCCACAACTGTCGCGTTTAAAGTCGCACACGGTACGAACCATGTACGCATAGTGAACAAATTTAAACATTATTTATATCCGTTACAAGGTTCAAATAAAAAAAAACATAGTAATTTGTGTATATTTTATTTGTGTTTTTTATATTATTATTAACGAGATATGTAACTATTAAACAATATAAAATGATAATAATGTCTTAAAAAATTATTATGTAAATATTATTTTGATATAATTGTAAGTATCCGACTGTATGTACTCGGTTATAGTGGGTTCTATTCTCAATGGGAAAATATTTAAGCTTCACGTAAGTCACACATCCCAAGGTAGCAGAGTTATCCTGGGAACCTAGTGTTAAAGCACTCGGTTCCCATTAAGACAATTCCGTTCCCCACACCGCCGAATTCTGGAGGCATTGAGTGTTGAGTGGTGGAACTCTGCG
>DWMY01002076.1:0-12637 GCA_018249775.1 Heliconius hecalesia formosus
ACGAAGAGATCGCATCTCCACAGCATTCATCTTTCTTTCATTCTTCTTCTGTAATACCCACGTTTCGCTGCCGTATAACAGAGTCGGTACCAAAACTGCATTGTGTACGGCCAAACGCGCAGCTGTGTTGACGTTTCGCCGTCTCATCAATGCAGCTAAGGCTCCATTAACCTTGTTACCAGCAGCAATACGCCTTTCCACATCCATCTCGTATCTTCCATCTCTACTGAACATACTTCCCAAATATACCACTTTATTCACCTGTTCTAATATCTTACCATTTACACTGATCTTGCATTCCGTCCTTTCTTCATCTCTTTCAAAAACCAGAACCTTTGTCTTATTCGCATACTCGCATATAGATATCTATACTAAAACTAACAAAACTACTGGACCGATTTAGAAAATAATTTTACTATTAGATGATTAACGTATGTAAAAATAACCAATAAGATCCTCATACGCTGTCCAAAATAATTGACAATAGAGCAAAGGATGTACTACAGATTTATATAGGACAGCAATATCTACAAAAAAAATTCTCGAGACCATATGTCTAACTGTTGGAGTTATGCTACCATAACTAATGTTTTTAAAAAAACTAGCGGACCCGTGCGGCTTCGCCCGTTTGAACTATACGAATATTTATTCTACACGCAACTCGTCTGCGGAGAAGAACGTTGGTTGATTTAATTGCACATTTTTATACAACCTGATCGACTATTAGTCGTATATGTATAAAGATTACTAAGCTGTAAATTTATCTTTTAATTATGTCACAAATCGAAAGAGTTCCATTTGAAGAATTTACACTTTTAATTTCGTTATATTTACTATGCTACTGTGATTGTTTTTCACACACCAATAAACAATAGTTTAAAGGGCAGCGGGCCTAATATTGCTCAAGCGGCTTACTTAAGCGAAAACGTGTTTTACCAAATCTATAATTTTCTTAGATACATATTCAACCACATGAGTGTGTTTATACCACTATAGAAAAAAATACGACCCTACTATAGAAAAAAATACGACCCCACTTTACGTGTAAGGGAGTTATCCAAAAAAAATACATGTTTCTAGCACAATAAGTTTCTAAGTTATACTGCCGTCAAACGGACACGACAGATTCTTAAATTAGTTGAATACTACTTCGTTTACACTATTTTTCGTCTTTCCATTATTTGCAAAAATAAATTGATTTTGTGGACTTGACACGCGTGAGCAAATCACATATAGCTGGCCGTATGAGAAACATTATTTTTCCAAATGAATGCCATCTACCTTAAGTATTTGTCCCTGAGCTTTTTAATGGTGATACCAAAACTAGGTTGTAAAGGAAATTGTAATCTTTTAAATTGAAAAGGCAAGTAGGTATGATTGGTATACGGGGTATTAACGCATTATCTCCTTTAAACTTGCCACTAATTATAATAGCCATCATTATATTTTGTCCAAGGTGAGCGATTTGCTAACAAGTTCCATTGCACAACTTAGGTGCAT
This sequence comes from Heliconius hecalesia formosus, assembly GCA_018249775.1. Lineage (NCBI taxonomy): Eukaryota > Metazoa > Arthropoda > Insecta > Lepidoptera > Nymphalidae > Heliconius > Heliconius hecalesia. The sequence goes on from DWMY01002076.1 coordinate 1,501, forward strand.
CGAAATTTCTCATGAAAAGAACAGGAAACCCCGTTTTTAATTGTAATATATGAGAAGGCACTCCTGATAAATTTAGAGAGTTAAGGAAATCTGTTGGGTATGTAATATTCTCGTTAGGATCCATCACAGTATCTACAGACATTGCACATCATCTCCTTCGATTTGTGACATATTTTTTTTTCATAATTTTTTTGTACAATTTCATTTGTTGGCGCTAAAATTGCTCTTACACAGCCAATCTGCATTCTCTACATTTTTCTGTAAATCAAAATAAACTTCGTTTTTGATAAACTTCATCAGTACTGTGAACCACAATGCAGAAATTTTATTGTAATGTGATCATGCCATTATGATCTTTGTATTCACGGTCTCAACCAATTTTAAGTAGAGCTTCAGCATAATACCTGATTTAGTGTCGTTGTGTAGGTGTACTTGCATATTTATTTTTAAGCTATATTTTTTTACATGTTGCCACAAAATTTTAAATAGGCATTGATTGTATCAGCAGGTGAGCCTTTTGTTATTACTGGTAACGTTTGCGTGAAATCTCCTGCTAGCAATATAGTCATTCCTCTAAATATGGTTGGGCTATTTTTTATATCCATCAAAGTCTGATTTAGAGCTTCAATCGCCCTTTTATGAGACATTGTGCACTCATCCCAAACTAACAATTTAAATTTTTTGCAACATTATTGCACGGTCACTATTTTTATTAATATTGCAAATTGGTGATTCTTCATGAGCTAAGTTCAACGGTAATTTTAATACCGAGTGCGCTGTAGCAGCTATATCGGATGAAGCTACTGCAACGGCAACTCCTCTATCGTAAACCTAATTTGGGTCAAAAGTAAATTTAAAAGGAAGGTCTTGCTACTTCCGCCTGGAGCATCTAAGAAAAATAACCCGCCTTCACCATTTTTAACGTTTCGTAAAACTTTGTGGAATACAATTTTTTGTTCTAGATTCAAACTTGGAATGTTTTCAGTGAGCTGCTGTAACAACTAACATCTCCATTTCGAGTTGGTCGTAGTTATACAAACTCGGACAAATATTTTCCAGTTATTAAAATTACTTGATCTTCTACTTTTATGAGGGTTTCGTTGTAGACATAATCTTTATACGTGCCATTAATTTCGGAGAATCTATGTATTATATCTTCAACCATATTATTTTTATATTTATCCTGCTTTTTTTGCGGATTTGAGAGCCCACAGGATGCTATTAATATGGAAAATAGCTCTCTAAGTTTGCTAAAGTTTGCTAGCTGCTACATAGTACGGCCTCTTCTAAAGTTTCATCCCCATGATTATCATTTTGTAATATCCCTTTTGCCTCACACACTTCCCTGAATGTTGAAAGCACGTGATCTTTGTGTTTTTAACAAAACACAACACAAACACTCTACTGACTGCTGACATGCACAGTATAGATCCTGCCTAAAGCGTCTCCAGATTTAATGCCTGGCCAATTTAGAACAGGAATTCCTTGGACTCGGCGTTTCCATTCTTTTTTTGAGGAATTCCAAGTATAATATCTTGGGACGTCCATGTACAGAAGAGTTTTAGCGAAATCGTCTTTAGTGCAAAGGTCAAAGGCCGTAAGAGTCGTTTTTGGCGGGCGGGCCCTTTCACCATTTTCTAAATGTACATTTTGGTGTGTTACAGTAGGAGGCCATTCATGTAGAGGAAAACGCAAAAGCCGCCAAACTGCCTCATTGGTGCTGACATACCGACCGGACTGATATGTGTGTACCTCATCAATGAGATTGGTGGGATCTATTTTTTTGGTCACTTTCTTTATTTATATATTTACATATATATTTTATAGTCCGCACGGAACTGCAGGCCTCTACGTTGATATGGGCATTAAATTATTTGGACGAAATTGTGGAGTAAGGTACTGACTACCCACCTGTTATCAACATTAATATTACTACCGTTTCTTAAATTTATTAACGCTATCTGACCTCCATCATCTTGCGACCTACGACGTTATAAGGGATACCCGTTTTCATGATGTACTGTATCTTTTTGAAGCTGGCGTGGAAAGTTTTTTTGTGCATTTTCCATCTTTCATGCAAGAGAAATGAGGGTTTAAAGAGCCACATGGACCGTGAATTATATTCTTAAGAATGATATCGTATAAAGTCTTGTCATATGTCGGATCAGGTATTTCTGCGCAAATAATGTTGTCCATCTGTTCAGGTCTTAACTTATTGTTGTTAAGCCACGTTTTTGATATTCTATGGAATACACAAAACATCGGACTTCCCTATATATATTTCCCTTGATCATAGTAGACATAAGTTTTTTTACTTTTAATCTGAAAACCCTTTCAACAATATCATGTCTGTCAATTGCAGTCTGTCCTGGTAAAAACTCTGGTTGCATGTAAAAGTTATGAATAAATCGGGACGACTATATGTACGTACATAGGCGAACGCGTCTTGAGTATACTCGTGCAGATATCTTGGACTATTTATAAAAGAGGACGATAGAATTATCATTTTGCCTATATTGTTTGCATTGACATTTGCGTCATTGGCGATAGCGTCCTTAAGGTGAATTTAATTTTATGCCCTCAACTTGGATTGGTTTGAAGAGATGAATCGCAAACGTTCACTTTCAGTTTTTATATACATATCGACGTAAAATTGATTGGCTAACTGTTATATCAATGCAAGACAAGAGAAAATGATTTTATCATTTTCTCTTATCGTCATATAGTATACATAGAAATCCATCCAGGACATCTTAACAACTTCTTTGTCTACACCAAATGATGAATTCATTAATGAAGAAAACATGAGTTATATTTTCTAATTTTATTCAGAAATCTTTTTGACTCTAATGTTTTGTACCGAAGTAAGCGTTTAAGGGGCCTAATTAGGGCACCAAGAGATGGAAGAGTAACTTTAGCACCAGAACAGCAGTTACCAGCAGTTTCTTCTTTCCATTTTAAAGCGTTGCAATGTGTACATTTTTTATTCATTCTTCCTTATATTACTAATGGATGGTTGACATAGTCAACTAATGGACAATAATCAAATGCAGTTTCATTAAATGCTTTCCATGTACTAAGAGTAAAAGCATGTCGTATAAGACGCCTTGCTTGTGGTGCTGCAGGCGTCTCAGTAGCGATACGGGATGCATGACGCTGGGCATCTAAATTCCGACGTGTTTGTGACTGGTCTAATGTTTCTATAGATCTAACTAACCTATGGCGGCCTAAATCTAAACTTCGTGAAAATGTTGCATGTAATGTTTCAATAGATCTTACTGATCTATGGCGGTCAGAATCTAAATTCCGACTTATTTGTGACTGCTCTAATGTTTCAGTAGATCTCACTAACCTATGACGATCTGAATCTAAATTTCGTCGTGTTTATGACTGCTCTGATGTTTCAGTAAATCTCACTAATCTATGATGATCTGAATCTAAATTTCTTCGTCATGTCTTCGTGGTGTTTGTGATTGCTCTAATGTTTCAGTAGTTCTTACTAATTTATGACGATCAGAATCTAAATGCCGACGTGTTTATGTTTGTTCTGACGTTTCGCCGGCTCTCACTAATGCATGACGACCAGTATCTTAGCTTTGACGTATCTGTGATTTCTCTAAAGTCTCTTTCGATTTAAAAGACTCATGACGCTCTGCGTCAATGGACCTGTAGACTGCAGATTGTTCTAAAGTTTCCGAATTTCTATGAGATGCGTGACGCTGTGCATTTTGAGTCCGTCGCCCGTGATACTCTTCAAGAGATTCTTGGAGCCGAGCTAATTTTGCATGTCAAACTCTTTTTAAATTACGCGATAAATCTGACTTACCGGGCATTTTTCAAACCAAACAAATAATCAAGCTAGTACTTCAAAAATAACGAAAATATATCCAATAATTGCAACAGCAAACAATTAATACCTACCTAAATAATCAAAACTGACAAAAGATTATGTGCTAAAATAAAAAACCTTACGTTAAAATCGAATTGAAAGTTGAAATAAATCGATAAATTATTATAATAAAATTAATAAACTAAGGACCTATATAACTAAAAATAATTATAATACCAATTCTACAACCTTTAAATTATGTTACGTTCTTTCTTGAACATTAAAACTGTGAAATTGTTTTCAATTTTATTGAAAATATAAACTTCTTAAGTTTATACTTTATAAAGTCATGAAATATAACCTAAATACTTAAATTAAACCGCAAAAAAATAAAATAAAATAAATGGGAAATAAATGTCTAATATTAGAAAAAAAAACCTCAATAATAATTAGAATTAATAAAAAAAATAAGTAAAAGTAACGAAAATTCTTAATATTAGAAACAATACCTAACTATTTAAAATAAAGAAAAGAATAATAAGGAAACGAACGAAAAAAAAACAAAACCAGCTAAATTATCAACTTAAAATAAATATTTCTTATGATCAAATTAAAAATAACACGAAGTATCACACAAAACAAAACATTTAACCTAACCAAGAAATTAAAAAACCGAACTAATTTACTATCCGAGTAAGAGAAGAGTGCTAAACAACAATATGAATTAATGACAAATACAGAATAATTGAAAATGTACGAAATTTGACACAACCGTTAACGACGTCTGCCCGCACGTGTCTGCCCGTTTGGGTCCGTCATCCCGTGACCAATCCCCGCACCCCACTGCACACCGTGCAGCTCGAGGCTAGATTATTTTGAATCTATGATATCTTCTAAAGTATTTATTTAAATGATGTACTGTAAACTATTTCGATATTATTTATTTAGATCCATATGAAATGACCAAATGTGACTTTTTTATTTCTTTATTTAATTTTTAGCTTCACGTTATATTCCGTACATAACATAACAAATAGAGGCAACTTGACAACTTAGTGTTAAGACACTCTGCGCCCATTGTACAGTGCATGTCAAGTATCGGCATTCAATGCCGCGCTTTGCCTCATTACCAGAGCGAAGAAATGGAAACATTAAATTATTATTTTATTTCCTTGAATGGCGGAAATAAAATATTTAATGTTGAACCAGCGCACGCCGTGTATTCAGAAGCCCTATTTTCGGCGTCTTTTTCTTAAAATATCGAAATTTCAAAAAAATGAGAAAAAAAGTTATTGAACAGAGGCCCATTTCAAGATCCTCAAGAATCACTTTTTTTTAAATTGTTTTAAAAAAAAAGTTTTTTGTACATATATATATATATATATACTATAATATATATATATATATATATATATATATATTATAGTATATATTATATATACTATATATATAAATATAATATAAAAACAATTTAAAAGTTATTCGGATAGTAAATTAGTTTTTAATATATTCAAATAAAAGTTATACAATAGCAAATGCAATAACAATAGCAAAAAAGGGTGATTCTATACAGTGTTGCTAGTGTTGATTAACATAGGATACAATTTTTATTGTTTAACTTTACACCACACACAAAGAAATTAAACTACTTTATAAACTACTTTTTGGTTCTCTTCTAATAGAATAGTTCGAGTTCGATTTCTATTAGAAGAGAACCAAAGCAAAGTATGAATTAATTATAAACAGCAAATAATTACATAAAAATTAACTGTAGTTCGAAAATGTATGAAAATTTACAAAACCGTCAAAGTCATCTGCCCGTTCGCGTCGGTCATACTATGCCGCTCGTAGGTCATTTCGAATCAGTGACATCTTCTTCATTATTTATTAGAATGTTATACAGTAAACTATAATTTCAATCTAGATGAAATGTTAAAAGTGACTATTATATTTATTTTCATAAGGATCAATATCAAATTATAGAAAATACATACAACAAAAACCCGATAAATATAAAGTAAATTAATTAAAATGGTTACTTTTGCTCAACCTTCAGAGATAAACATGGTATATGTATCGCGGACTTTTTTAACATTATTTAAAGGACAATATTTTTGTAAAACATTGTTTTTATGTGCCTCATAAGGTTACGTCGGCGCACGCTATGTATGTGTTAAGCAAGCTCATTTTGGGTGACGTTTTCTTAAAACAACAAACAAACTTTGCAAACCGTTGCTTAGCAACGGTCGCGTAATGACGGTTTTTATTAACACGGCAGAATAAATTGCCCGTCAAATTAAAAAGAATTTTAATATATTAGTATATATCGACAATATTACAAATATATGAAAAAAAGTAACCTATGTTCATCTGAGGACCCTCAAGTATCTCTATATGAGTATTTTATCACAATTGAATTAGCCGGTTTGGCCCTAATTGCGTAAAAGACAGGCAAACAGACAAAGTTAATTTCGTTTTTATAATATAGGTATGGATTTGCAAACTAGAACAGAGCTGCCATCGTATTACAGAGGGACATCTAAAGAAAATATTATGTACTAGCGGCCCGCCCGTGGCTTCGCCCGCTTAAGCTACATGATTTATTAGATATAAACAGAAATAACTTCTTATATGATTTTTATTACTTTAATCTGTAATATAAATTTTTTTTTAATACATTATGGTTATTTCTATACAGACTTTTGATTGTTTTGAATTTAAAAAAAAAGATCAATGTTGATATTTGATATTTATAAAAATATACTTAAAGCTAATTATTTTTTATACTATATATTTTTGTAACTTTCTTTTTCTTTTTGACCTATGTAATGTATGTCTCATTATAATTTTAAAACTCTGTTAAATGTGCTGATATACTCTTTCAGAAACAGCCTTAAACGTAAAATTATTGATTTGAAAGATTCATAATATTCTTTGTAAAATAACTGTAATGAATGCAAATTAACTCCTGTACAGTCTTTAAATTAGTTAAATATATTATTGGATAAATGTACAATTGGTAAATATGTAGTTATTACAGAATAAACGTAGAACGGCTGGTTTTAGGCATTTTTATATAGATTTATTTCAAACGAACGAACGAACCGAAGAGTCTATGTATTTACTTAATATTTCTTTGAAGATGAAATCGGAAAACTACATTCTTCAGGAGAGAATATTACATTACTGTGTTAGTTTTAGTTAGCCTTAAATAACAAAATAATAAGAAACGCCATCGAATTTCTTTAAGCGCGTGCGCTGCAAATATAGTTAAATATATATACGTTAAATATATGTACGTTGTATGATTAAAATATTCAGTTTTATTAGAACTAAACAAAAATGACACCGTATTTCTTATAAGTAAGTTACAATAACACATTTTGTGACAAAAAATAATTAAAATTTGTAAGGAGATATTCCATCGATTTTTATTTGGCATGTATATTGAAACATACGAGCGCTATTATTTCATCACCAATGATATTTATGAAGATAATCTTCGGCTTTTATAGTATGTAATTTGGAAGTATACTTTTCGAAAAAATGTTTAAATTAAAATAATTCAATAGTATGTTTACGGCTGCAAGTCTTGAATTTAGCAACTACCATGTTGGTATATAGACAAAATGAAATATAATATGTATTCAGAATTTGTGGGCCACGGTTATATTATTTATATATATTTCCAACTTCAAAAATGGGGTGACCATTTCTGAAGTTGGACCACTTTGGTTTGAATATAATGTGAACTCTCTTAATATTTTTTTAAATTATATTTTATATTTTTCTTAAATAACACTCAGATGAACTGTTTTTATATATAAAATTTGTACAAAATATAGAGTAAATGTAATATATTTACTCACAGACAATTTACAAATTAATGTGTTTTTAATTTATATGTATATTTAAATACTCGATGATAAACTTATTCTCTTCAATACTATTAGTTCTATTTAACACTACTTTTATATGTTAAATTTACACAATATATAAAGTTAATGTGTGTACTCTTTCACAATGTACAAATTAAACTGTCATTACCTTCTATATGTTATTAAATTAACAATAACAGTGTTTTAATATATTCAAATAAAAGTTATACAATAGCAAATAGGGTGATTCTATACAGTGTTGCTAGTGTTGATTAACATAGGATACAATTTTTATTGTTTATTATAGTAGATGTAGATTACTGTGAAACAGTTAATAAGTTGTAAACATTTACGAAAACATAATTCATATATGAAAAAAAGTAATTAAGGATGGTTATAATAAAATTTGAGGACTGGTACCAGATGCAGAGTAGAACCATAAAAAAATAAAACAGAAATTATTTTTCAGTTTTAACAACAAAAAAATTGTAACTATTTGTTCTCTTTGGTAAAATATATTGGTATAGATTTTACATTAATAAAATTGTAAAGGCATACATGAAAACTTCAGGTATATCTAAAGAGCGTAAAATAAACATGCGGATGAGTGAAGGCTGGAACCGAAAATAAAAAATAAACTGAGTGCCGTTCGATGTCGATGCCAAACAGAAAGTGATTCATGAGACACGTGAAAGGTAATATACCTTGGAAGTGTGCAGGCGTATACAAAATAGATTAGATAGTAGATTGTGACTGTGGCTTATCAAACATTAGTCAAACTTAGAGAAGATGTCAAGAATGGGCATGTGTTGAAATGGGCTGTGTGTGACCATACATCAGATAAAGGCAGCCATTATATCAGATTTGATAAGCCCCATATCCTCTCTAGAGAGAACAGAAGTATTCCCAGAAAGATGCGCGGGACTATTGCAGCACAAAAACGTTAAACTTTCTACCACGTGGGACCCACTCCTAAAAACTTTAAAGTTTCAAACTCGCCACACCAGAAAGCAAGACACAGTCAGTCCATTTTGCAAGAATTCAGGCCTGTCGCCACGAGAGGCAATTAACATGAAAATAGTTTCCGCTGAAATTATTATGTACAAACTATAAAAAATTTACCGACTATTAAATAAACAAGTTACTTACACGTATTAGATTTTAACATATTTTTATACCTCTTACTGATGGAAATATGCTTAAAGGCTAGCTGTGGTCGTATGACAGTTTAATTTTATCTTATTATTATAATGAATCTATTTTGCTACAGTACGTAGCATGCGACCACGGCTTCGATCCTTGTATTTTTAGAGCGTATTTTAGTAATTGGTTTTCAGTCTTTAAACTTTCTTTTTATTTCATTTATTTAGAGTTATTATATAGTAGTTGTTATTTTTTTGGTTTATATTGTATTTAATTAGTTTACAAATGATTTTAGCCGTGAGCAACAGCTGATAATATTTACATATTTGAAATGTGCTAACTAAGCTCTCGCATTTAATATCACGCACTACACCTTAGAGAATTTCTTTTTAGTTCTTTACTTTAAGTCCCCTAGACGGCGCTGCAGTCAATTTGATATGACGGTATGTAGCCTGTAACCAGTGAACGATCAAGAGTCTTCTTACGACACCTCATTTGTCTTATTATGATAACTAGTTTAGAAGTTACATATATATAGGTCAAAATTATATCCTCCTTTTTGCTTCGCCGTAGTCAGGTCAAAAAATTGTGCGTTGGTGGTAGTTTGATATAATAATTATGCCAATTGACAGACAAACCACCTCCGTCTACTCATGATTACGGACCATTGCAAAGAGTTCGAAAAGAAACGTCGGGTTTTAAAAAATGTATAAAACGAAATATACGTGATACGTGAATTTCACTTGAAATGAAAGTGATTTATTCTCCATGTCTGAGTTGTTGGTATTGGTTAAGACAATGTGGAGAATACTTATAGGATATAAATAAGGGTAAATTCATTTGGTCTAAAAAAGTATTAAAAAAAAGATATTTAAATAATTTTTATTAAGTATCCATTATAAAACATTCTAGTGTAAAAATGTTGAATCAGATGAAACAACCGCTATGTGTTTCTGAAGTATGTTTACATTAGATTTATAAAGAAAAAACATACATAAAATATACAATATTCATATGTAAAATTACTTCATTACAGGTTACTTTTTGGCAGGGATATCCGGTACATCAAACTCACTGACTTGAGCATCAACAAGCTGTTTACTTCTGAGCTTAATTACCGCGTGGCTCGGCACGTTAGCATCTTCCATTTCAAACTCTATTAATCCTGAAGAAGAAAAATACTCAATAAATTAATAAAATATAAACTTTTGGTATACTATAATTTATAGGTACGTATTGGTGTTATATTACAATAAAAAATGAGTGTGTACATTAAATATATTTGCGAAAAAATGACTAAGAGGTTAGGTAAAAATTGTAATAGAATATGAAAATATGATTTTTATCTTTCTTTTTTTATTTGTGCTGGACGGATTTGATAGAATATTTTTTATCATATTGCTACTAAGCCCGGGACATCTGACGAAGAGCCATAACAGACTGGGCTAGCATGAGTATATTCGCTGATAAAAATAAAAAAAATGTACGACAGTGCATTCTTATACAAGTGCATTCTTGATTTTATATATATACATATAAATAATAAATATCAATCAAACAATTCTTTTTATATAACAAATACAAAAGAAATATGGAAGGTATATTATTTTTAACGTGATGATACGCTATTAAACAAGTAGGTACACCGTTGTAATAGTAAAACGGGAGGATTCACATTCCTTTTAGTTTTTACAGCCCTGATAATTTAAAAAAAATGAGCCCGGACTACCGACAATTAAGCGGTACTAAAATACTCGAAGATTTCAATATATAAATCCAATGTTTACTTTTGCACCACAATAATTAATTACTATCGACACGACTATTAACAATACACTATGCAGCTGCCACAATACCAAAACTAATACAACGGGTGACCAAGAGTGCAATCTATCCGGACACTTTACCGAAAAATAAACAAAATTTAATTGCACACTATAAAGTGTATCACAAAAATCGAACATGAAAATACATTGTTAGTCATAGAAGGCTTCAGTGTGAGGTTTTAATGACATGGCAATTTTTAAAAAGGTAGAGTAGCGCCCGTCGAAAATGTAATGAACACTGAAGCGCGCTATTTACTCATAAGTCTCCGTTTTAAATAGGAGAAACGAAATATTTTTAGAATTTTCACTTTACTTGTCAATATTCTCTCCTCCTAGCTCTATCAGGAAAGTAACGTCCTTACTGTACGTCAATTATTTCTTTCAAAAATGGCACTGAAAGCACATAAAAAAATAGCGTCCTCAGAAGAATATAATACCCTGATTAATCGTAGAAACTTTAA
>DWMY01002077.1:0-12636 GCA_018249775.1 Heliconius hecalesia formosus
CAAAAATGGTTTCAACGGTTTCGACAGAAACCTTAAAACCTGCTAGTCTCGAAGAAAAAAAATGTAAAAAGAAATTAAAAGTTGAGGAAGATAAAGGAGAAAGTTCTAGAATGTCGAAAGTTAAAACAAGTAGTTCATCTGAAACTGAAAGTGCGAGCTCGGGTGATGAGAGCAGCACTGATACTGGTTGAATGTTTCTTTTTTCGGGTTTTTATGTTTTGCTTAAAGTTTGGAAACAAATATAATATGTATACTGTTTATCACAAAATATATTACGAGGCCATCATGGCACAGATACAGCCAGCTCCCTCTGCTAAAACAAAGGGCAGCATTAATTTTCGCCACATAAACACAAAACATGTCTTAAAAACAATTTGAATTTATTACAATTAGCAAAAATTACAGACAATATAGTTTAAATAGAAATAAAATTTGTAAAATACAAATGTGAAATGTAAATCTAATTTAAATTTATAAACAGTATATATTTTCCTACTGCATAGAATTAAAATGTTTATTTCATATACATTCCAAAGACAATATCTCATTTTTATTTGCTGGACATAAATTATTTGATCCTCGTGGGTTTAGATCCCGTTTATTTAATGTTTAATACAAAAATACTTTCGTTTTCATCCTAGTAACATATAAAATATAAAAACCTATTTCAAATTTAAATAAAAATTCAACTGTAGAAAGGAGTAAGATTTACTAGACTACATCAAATGTTTTTTTTAATAAAATAACGTATGTTATATGTACTTTTAGTTTCTTTGGGTATTGGTTTATTCGGACTTGACTTTTTATTATATGCATGTCCTTCTTGCATTTGAGACTTAAAACATACCTCTCGTTTGCTTAAAGACAGATCTGTCCAGAAGGGACACGCTATATTTTATCTTATAACTTTTAAAATTGAGTTTAAAATGCTTTGCGTTTGTTGACCGTTGCCTACGACAGACTATAAGCAACCACTTGTCGTTCAAAAATTTATAACATTCGTTCTCGAGTGAGTGTACGAGAGCGTCTAGTGCTCGTATGAGTCATCGTCAGATTTGGAAGAGATTTTCAGTCTTGAGATTGAAAGTTATAAATATTGTTCTTCTACAATGTGTATTTCTAGTGTACCAGTAGATTGCTTTGTTATCCAACAATGTTTCAAACTTAAATATCGAGGATTGGAACCAGAAATAAATTGATAAATCTTACGATCGGTGCATTCTAGTTAAATGATGTGTTCAAGATATTATAGTAAATAAACGAAATACATTTATAAAACATTTTTATTGAATAGGTAATATTCTTTATTTCTTCTTCTTTATCAACCGCAAGGTTATTGTTTCCCGAATGATTATAAGCAGATGTTGATGAAATATAAAGCCCTTTGAACGCATTTTTTGTTTACGTAAAGTGGCGGCACTTGAGCGTGTGAACCTAGCGAACTTATTAGCAAACGACAGGTTAAAGATCACAATTTCGGGCAAACTTTTCAAGCTTTCTCAGGAGGATATTGTCTGCTCTTCCACGCCCTTCCAAGTCTTCTCGATTTCCCTAATTTCCTTGAAGGGCAATTCTGTTTCATAGTTTAACTTCAATTCGAAGTAGTGGGTGGCGATTATCTGTGTACATGTTGGATGTACCTCAGCAATAAAGGTTCGTACCTTTATCTTCATATCCTTAAAGTGAGTGATTGGGTTACAACGAGCTATAAACACTTTTAATTAAATGAAAAAGTCTTATTTTATGTCGCGGTTCGATTAGAAGAGTGCTCTAATCGCATCCGTTATATTCACTACAATCGATGTTTGAGGTTATAATACAGTGCATTGTTAATTTAATGATACAATTATTATGCTCCAATGTCCCTTTATTAAGTTTCTTTGTTTATACGTCGTCTCCCAATATCTAATACTGGGAAGATACCACAATACTTCCCAGATCTTCTGTTCTCTTATCTCTAAAATAAGTGGGGAGTTGAAACTTCATAGGATAATTCTTTTCCCACCCTCTGTCAACTGTCTTATGGACGTGCAACTAGTTTTTCGCTAAAGCAGAGATATTTCCGTAAAAAAACGTGATTCAAAAATGCTGCTTAATCACTCATGCTCTCTGATAACGACAGCCACCTGAAAATACAAAATTGACATTTAGTGGGCATTAATAAAAATGTGATCACCAAAAATGTAATGGGAAATGTGATTATTTCGCGTTCCCCTACATTTTACTATCTGAAAATACATAGTATAAAAGTATCTTATAATAGTAAAATGTAAGCGATCGCAAATAATGGCATGAGTTAAAGGCAATTTATTTGTACAAAAAGCAGTCGCTGATAGTCAGCCTTGACACAAGACACAGGAACCGCCGTACCTTTTTTTTTTGTAAAAAACATATTAAGCAATTATTAATTTGCAACACTTAACGTAGTTGTAGCCGCCGTGGCGCAACGGTACAACAGCTACGTTTTGGCCTATATTATGGATTGTATTACCACTTGAAGAAATCTACCATTTTCATTGTCATTCTTCTAAAAAAGAAAGCGCGGCGTTGAATTCCGTTGATCAACACAATCAATTTAATATATATTTATGAAATCAACACAATATCTCGAAAATATATGGATTCTATTGAAAGAACTATTATATATAGTCTTCGTAGTGCCACACGTGATTCAAAGAGCAATGGATGAGATATAATGGACTCTGCTATATTTCTTTTCGTACTTTACGTAGTCTTATGCGAAAAAATGAGGTCAATGATAAAGAGGTTTTGCTCCCTAATACCTGCCTGGGGTCTCAATCTTGACTTTATCACTAGAAGGTTCCAACCTGACACTGGAAGCTTCCAAAGTTCTAGAGGTGGCGTTTCAATTGAGTGCCACCTGTACATTATTTGAGATCATCAAGATTTGTTTTTTGATTTTTCCACTAGTTTCTCCCAATCCTCCGATGTCCTTGAATGGTTGCTACAGATGCCATTTCAGAAAATTCACTGAAAGATTCCCACAAGTATCGTAGTCCTATGCTCGGATAATCCTAGCATAATTCGCCACTAGTGTTTTCTAGTGTCTTAATGGGAATATCAGTAGCGATTGATTGAAATATTGCCACTGCATCCTAACCAGAATAATGATATTCTGTATTATTTAGTTTATTATAGTAAAAATGTTGTCCTTCGAAGTTACCAAATTTATTTAAGAGTACGAGACGTGATAGACATAATATCGGGTGGTTTCTAGCAATTTTTATGATTAATTTATTATTTAATATGTTACGCCTACACGCAATATTTGTGTTAATCTAAGTAATACTGTTTAGAGCATTTTTTTGTAAAGGTAGCGTTCCCCGAACCTACTTTTTTTTCTCACTTTCCAGTCAATTTATACTCATATATAATAGGCATTGCATAAAAAAGTGACAAAATATAAAGCCTCGCTATATAAGAACTAATATAATGAAAGTTTTTCATAATATAACTGTGGTTATAATTAAGTTCTTTTTAATATCGTCTAAGTGTATTTTATAAATTAATTATGTCTTTTATATTTAATCAAAACAAAACAATGTATTAACTAAAATAAATTAACTTAAGTAATAGGTTTAAAACATAAAACAATGAAATAACATGTTTTCCATTCCTAGAACTAGTCAAATAATGCTCAAAAGCACAGAAAAAAAATACTGAGTATTTATAGAGATTTATCAATAAATATCTTCTTAACTACATTTATTTTTAGTTTTATTTTAATAAAACTCCTAAATAATTAAAATAATAATGAGCATGTGACAAATATAAAATCTGAATTTTTATAGTAACATTTTCATATCGTTCTTATAATGTTGCTGCATTTTAGCAAGATAGATGAACATTCTAGTACCACGATATTGCGTGTTGAGTTGCGGAACGCTGCACTGTTTAGCCAGAAGAAGGTGGTGGTGGTGAAGTGAACACAATTTATTCCGTTAAGTGGGGATCGAACCCATTACCATCGTAATTACAGTCGGACCATGTCTAAAAGTGTAAATATTGAAATTAAACACAAAAATCATTATAATACATATATTTCACACTTTGGCGAAATAGTAATTAGTTCCCTTAAAAATAACAAAAAAATATCTTAAAAAAAACAGGTTCACGCTTTTTCACGCATAAAGCAGGATAGGAAGAAGAAACTTAAAGAGTTAAGAAGTTGGGAATGTTTTGGGCAGCGGATATTATTTTGACGATGAAATTTTCCCATTTGATTGATGTTAGTTAAAATATTTATATTTTACGAATTATACAAATTCACCATTTGAAATAGTCTAATACAATTTATGATTTTTGTATGTCTGTATCTTATATATATTGTAATATACATAATATGTATAATAAAATCTTTTATTTTTTTTTATATTTATGCATAATAAGTTATAACCAATTTAATAAGATTTAATTAATACATATCATTAAATATACTATTTGGTTTTTTTTCTCACATATATAACAGGGTAGGAATTGTATTGCTTATTACTTTCATTTAGATCACAGTACAGAGTAGACTCCAACAATCTCTTTCAGCTTAAAGTCAAGATATTTTGGAACCTATGACAAGTTTTATCTTAACAGAAGGGTAAATAATTTATTTGCCCAAATGGGGTTTGGAGTAAGAATCACATTTACAATGAGACACTGCCCTACGGTGCCTACTACCCTTAGGTTGTTAGCATGTTACAACATAAACAATAAACATATTACAAAAAAACTACTGCACAAAATTAAGTGCATATAATATGCACTATATACAACTTAAAATCTATTATTTAATATTAATTTTACTATATCTCACTCAAAGAGATTATTATTAAGTAAAATTTAAAAAAAGTAAAAATCCTCATAAATAATTTGAATATCTTTCTACAAATGCAAAATAGTAATAAAAACCACAAGTTTCTTAATAAAATTTTAATGCTAATGTTATATTTACTATAACAGCCATAAGCCTAATCTCTTACAATAAACTTTTAGTTAAAATAGTAAAGTTTTTATTCTTAGACATTTTATAAATGGCACCACTTTTAGAATAAAGAAGACATTTAAACTGTGTAAATTAAATATGTTTTTGAAAAAACTAATCTTACTATAAAGTATTGCTATAAAATAAGATTTAATTATTTTAAAAAGTATTTGTTTTACATGGTCATTATCCCCACTTATTAGATAAAATAAAATGTTGTAGTGCCCCCTATCACTGTTAAATATTTTGATTATCTATAAAAAAAATATTTAGGATATTAATATCCAAGATAATCCATTGTCAAGATAGTAGAATCGAATTAATTAAAAAACTGTCATTATAAATTCTTGATTCTAGATTATTAAAGAGTATTATTTACCTTATATGGAATTATTTTAATGATATTTCCATATAACATTGGAAATTAAACACAAATATAATTTGTCTCTATAAGTAATCTTAATCATAAGTCAAATTTAATATGATTTTTATTACTATGGTTTTTTGTTAAAATTATATTGTTTTCCTTTGATTAACTATGTTTCTATGTCTGCAATTTTGTCATACAATTGACTTTTTTCACCATCAAACTGATGATGTAGGTGTCATTTTAAGAGAAAACAGTTATTTAAAAAATATATAAAAATAAAAAGTTATATATATTCATAAAATTTTTGATAATTTAGAATTTAAGGAGATCAATTAAGAACCAATTATTATATCATATTCACCTTAAAGACAGAGTAGCATACTTTTCTGTGTGTTTTTTGGCATTTTCTAAAAACTTTGTTATATCATACTTATATTCATAAGCCAAGTCCATCATGAGAGGGTCATCGGGATTAGGTGACGACAGCAAAGCTTGTACGGATATGAGAAGTGTTTCAATTGTGATAGTCGGGAGCCATGAACCTTTAGGGGGCATTTTTAACATGTTCATACATATACGGCCAGCTGTAATAAAAAAAAGATTATATATATAAATTTATCTGAATGTTGGTCAACCAAACAGCTACTGCCACTCTTTGGCTAGACACAAGAGCAAAGAAATGGACATGTAAATTTCAATAAATATTTCATGTCCTTGGGTTCAAACTTACAGTCACACTGGACTTACAACTGTCAAGACTGGTCTCTATGTCATTTGAAATATAATTATGTATATAAGAATGTTGGTTTTTCTTGTGAATAATTACTATCAGTTTATTCAGTTTTTCATTTGTGTGGATAATTATGTACTGAATCAATACAGTTTAATTGAGCCACTAAACTGTTTATCCAAACCCAATGCACTGCTAGTTAATTGACATTATAATAATGCATTATTGACATAATAAGTAAAAGGTGTTGTGGGTTTGTAGCTATTTATAAATGATTTATCTATTACAGATTTGTGTGAATACCTTTAGAATCAAGTTTATCTTCTAACTGTGTGTTCTAACACATTATTATGTGTTAGACATCTCACATGTAATAAAAGATTAAATAAAGTGTTTTGTGGGTAATTTATATTTATTAATTTTATATAAATAAATCTGCTGTGGAAAATTCAAAAACTTAACTATAAGCTAATAAAATATAAGGTGGCCCATGAAAAATCATATTTTTTTAAACAAACATGTACACAGCTGCCACAATAGTGTCCAATTATTATTCAGGTTGTTCTTTTTTAATTTATAATCATATCAGTGAAATATTGACAGGATAAATACATTTATATTTTATTAAGTTTTATATAACTTTATAAATGTAAACAAGATGAATAGACAAAATGACTTAGAAAGATAACAGCAAACAACAATTCCTGGTTAGATAAACAAAGAGACATTATATCAGATAGTGCATAGTAGATGGTACTTATTACGTTCAAACAAAAAAAATAGAAAACCATAATTACCTTTATCAATGTTGGGATGGTAGACCGGAGTAACAAATTTTACTACCGGGGGCTCGAAAGGATATCTCTCTGGTACATTTATAACGAGTTCAAATACACCTCCTTCATACGGCGAGCTTTTTGGTCCACATAGTTTAACGTGTAATATATCGAATCCTGCTTCTGTGTCTGGCTTGCATGTAATACCCCAAGGAGGTTGAGTCTCCAAGCCTTTAATTTCACGTAACAAACGGTAAGTTCGCGCACTAGACATGACTTTGTGTTAATTATAGTTTAGTAAATGTGATAAGAAAGCAAACTGTAAACAATAAGTTTGAATTTGATACAGTATGATACAAATAAGTTTTAATAATACTCTGTTCTAACTTCTAACTGTCAGATAATACAAAATTTAAATCACAGAACACATATACCCAAAGGGATAGACATAAATAGATTAAATAGACAAAGAAAACTAGGCTTTCTGTCTACACCTAGTGTCTATGCAATCTATACTAGACACGTATTTTTAACACATGTTGTATGTTGACTTTATTGTTCATTTAATTTGCTATTTATTTTTTATCATGTAATAATAAATTATAAAACTAACAAAGCAAATATTTTTATACTGTAATTGTCTTTAAACAGACAGATTAATTTTTTGAGTAGCCACTTCATACTGATTAACTTAATTTTGAATTAAATATATAACTAATTATATTTTTTTACAAATAATAAAACTTACAAACATGTATTATTTAAAATTTATAAACGATACAGCAAATGTCATAAAACGAAAGTGGCGCTATTGACATTAGCTGCAATATGAGCTAAGTATCAAGTTCGAATATTTACAAGGTGCCGTCAATACTGTGTTATGTACTGAGAAAAAGATAAAATAGCACAGCGGTAAGGTCGTTGAATGAAATACGTATTCTAGTACATTCTACAATCACTTTTAATTTAAATAAATCGCGAATTTGCTCTAATAGTGCACGTAAATCGACGGTTACACGATTAAAACAAAATAGTAATTTTATTTTTCGTTTTACTTCATCAGCATTATTAAATATTGGGTGAGTTATATTTCTTATATACTATATTTAAATTAAGATTAATATTTATTGTCATTTCATAAATATTTTAAATTATATTCATAAATACGTTCATCTCAAAACTTCTGACTTATCGATCACTCCACGTTGTTAAGTCCCTAAGATTCTTGCCGCATATTATAATAATTTTAGTTTAAGTTAATATGTGTAAAAAATAACCACGATATATGAGTACTCAATTTTACATTTTAGGTATAATAAATTGTATCTTTAGTACCTAATTATTACACCTATCCGTATATTATAAAGCCGGTTTTTCTTCCCGTTTCGTATACTAGTCTTATTTTTTCAACGTCAGAGGTTTCTTTTATGACTAGTCATAACGTGTACGTGTTTTATGGAGTGCAATTTTTTTGATTCAATATTACATTTAATTTATATTTAATTAAAGAGCTTAACATTATGTTGCATAAACTTGTCATGCGACTTATTAGTCATATAAATGAAATATTTATAAATTTACTAAATAAATAGAATATAGTTTTTCTGTAAATATTTTTAAGGATTAAAAACAAAAATACTTATTAATTTAATTATTATGAAATAATATATATTAGGATCTAATAAGAATGAAAATAAAACTTTGCAACTTCTTGGGCTACACTAATTAATCTAAGTAGCATTATACATATAAATATTTCAAAATCATCCTTTTAGAGTTTTAAAGAAGAAGGTATATTTTGGTGGTAAACAAGAATTTTGTGATTTTTTGCATGCATATAGCAGATTAGGCAAAGGAAACCTATTGTTAAACCACTCCAAATGAGTATTGAACCTACAACCATCATCTTTCCAGTCACATGCTGTACTCATTTTATAATCTGTATAATGTTGGATATGTTAGATCATGTTAATATTTTATAAACTCTCAATTGTATTACATAAGCACAGTATCAATTGTTTTAAAAACAATATTATGATATCAGGTTTTGTGAAACAAATATAGTAATATTGATTACATGTCTGTGGTAAATGTTATTATATAATTTTTTCTGTACTTTTTTAAGTTACTAGCTTTTCCCACATGATCAAATAAATTAGGAGATGTACATGACACACAATGTTCTAAAAAGAAATAGTAGTCTATAATAAAATGAAGAAAAAGAAATGTATATTATTACATATATGCTATATATCCTTAATAAATAGACTATCCCACACAAAAATAATTTTTCAATTTGAACTACTCTCACTCTATTAAATATTAAACTTTATAATATTATTATACAATAAAAGATTTTGGAATTTTATATATTTATTGTTTATTTGTATATTTTGTGATATAGATATGCTAGAAAAATATATTTGTCTAAATAACTTAATCATTCATCCATCAGCCTTTTGAAGTCCACTGCTGGACATAGGCCTCCCCTAATGCTCGCCACTCCATCCAGTCCTGCGCCCTCTGGATTCAGCAGATTCCCTCTGTCTTCTTTAGGTTGTCGGTCCACCTGGCTGGAGGGCGGCCTGTACTCCAGCCAGGAAAAAAAATTTAATAATAATTACTTATTTTCATTATGTCATCCAGGTCATTCATAATTAGTTAACAGAACTAATTATGTCTGTACTTTATCTTATAATAATCTAGTCACACTCATCTAATTTAACATTTAATTTTATAGAGACAAGAATTTACAATTTGTCATAAACTCCATGACAATCATTTTCATGATAATTTATTTATTACAATCATTCAGAGTAAACAGAGAACCCTAGGTGATAAGAAAGTGATTACAGAATCTTACGTCATGATGCAACAGCACAGCATCTGACTGTAAATATGTTGGTTGTAGGTTTGATAAAATGAATTGTATCATTTATTAATGACTACAAATATAATTTTTATTAATTAGTGTTTGGTTCTGATAACAATGTGTAAAAAAATATTTAAAAATAATTAATGTCATTCAAATATAAAAATTAAGTAACTAAAAGAAAAACTGCATCTGTGCCTTTTTTTTAAATATTGTGTACTTGAATATTAAAATTGTAAATATTTTGTAAATTTAACATTCTTATTAGATTCTAATATTTCCTATTTCAATAATAATTAAATTCATAAATATTTTTGTTATAAAGTATTACAGATTTGTGTGATAATTACATTACATTATATTGTTCTGCTTATTTATTAAATTTGTAAATATTTCATTTAAATTACTAATAAATCGCATGATATAGCACGGTGTTGATTTATGCCACTCAACACGAAAGTCTCGAGGATTAGGAAAGCATTCAAAATTATTATAAAAAAATACCAAATTGCCTGAGGCCCTTCGTAGCGCAGTCCGTCTGTAAACGCGAAAGGTTGTCTAGGAAATATAATATTTAATAGTTTCATTTTCCTCGCTCTGGTAACAAGTCAAAGCGCGGCGTTAAGTTCCGCCACTCAAAACGCAATGCCTAGAAGATTTGGCAGTAACGGGTACGAAAATATACTAATGGGAATGGAATGTTCTAACACTAGCTTCCCTCCTACATTGCTGTGGGCGGCAGTGTAAAAGTGAAAAAAAAAAAGAATTTATGATACAAGGGGCCGTCGTGATGCAAAAATATTAAGGATGAAACCGATAAAACTTGAAGGGATAGTCAGATGCTTTGCACGGTCACTCATATTTATTTCGATAGTACCTACATTGCGCAATATCAATACTTTCACGAGATGACTCGTCGTCATATCTTTCACCTTGGCGGATAAATCGGACCTGCCACTGATGTCTACTTTTTGATAAATAGGGTTGATATACTCTTAAAAAATATGTAAAAATATTTAACGAAGTCTAATTTTAAAATTTATATTTTTTAATTTTCTTATACACTGTTGACGGTGATCAAAACGACTGTAAAATATGGTCGACCCGTATTTTTCGTAATGTTCTCTCGGCTCTCTTCCTGAAGTTCAGGTTTCGAAATTATCTTTTTTTGTAAAAGCCTTTGTTTAATTAACAGGCCAAATTTTTAGTTAAATATTCCAGGGTGGGCACCAGATTGTTCTGGTGTTGGTACGAACCACCGGGCTCCCCCATTCCTACGCCCATGGTCGTATTAAATGTGTAGGTTATTATCTCTCTCTAAAAAGATAAAAATAAATCTTAAAAATAAGAAACTGTTAATCTATACTTCTATCTATACTAATAAAATAAAGCGGAAGAGTTTGTTTGTTTGTTTAAACGCTAAGATTTCTGGAACTAGTAGTCGGATTTACTTTTTTGTTTTATGTGAGAGCTACATACATTCCTCAGAAGTGCGATAGGCTATATAACATTACAGTTTATTTCTTAGTTAGCCTTAAATTACGAAATAACAATAATTAAAAACGCCATCGTATTACTTTAACCGCGTGCGCTGTAGAAAAGTCAAATATATTTAAGTACATCGTACTATAAAACCTTTTTTTTTATTAGTTCTAAAATAAAGTTCGTGATACCGTATAATTGGCTTTTATAGCATGTAATTTGGACGTATACTTTTCGAAAAAATGTAAAATTAAAATAATTCAACGCTGTTTACGGCCGCCAACCTACACTCTGGTCCCGCAAAGGGCTTACTGCTACCGATGACATCCTTACAAGCAGCCACGCAGTGCTTGCTCTTTCTCTGAAATAAAAAAAAGTTATTCATATATAAGTATTAGGTGATATGCCAGCGAAGCCGCGAGTGGGCCACTAGTAAGATTTTTAAAATGACATTGACATAAGGTGTACCTAACCCTTATTTATTCTTTATGAAAAAAAAGTTCTATTTCCGCTCAAACTGAGATAAATCAGCTTATCGTTATTACTACTTATGTTTTATCTTATTCCTTCCTCCATTAGTAAAGGAATACGTTGAACTTAACATTTTAATGATTGTATAGTCACTGTTTCTAGAAGCTATCGTGGCGTAGCGGCTAAATATTAATTACGAGATATAATTTATTTTTATAGTATTAAAATGTGTCATGTGTAAAAGTTTAAGAAGAAGTTGACTTTTAGGTATTTTTACATGTACATGACATATTTAAAAAATATTATTGAAAATAAAAAAAACCGGGTTAGCTAAAATAAACTTAAAATTTAAAAATCTTGGTATGCAGTGCAAAAAAATTAAAAAAATCTTTATTTTGTATTATTGTTCTTTTTACTTACTATTTTTCGTTTTCGGATTGTAAACGCGATGGTTGTGGGTTCAATCCCATTCAGAGAAATTGAACTATTTTATTTTCCTCGTTCTGCTAACAAGTGTAAACGCATCGTCGTGTTCACCTCTCAACATGCAGTGTCTTGAAAATTGGACACAGAAAGGGGAATCGAGTGTCCTAATACTGAGTTTCCTTTGCCTATCCGATTTTTTTAATATGGATGTACTATATAAAAAAAAATATATTAAAAACAATAAAAAAAGTAAATCGAATAATATAAATAAAACTTGTTTTTAATATAGAATATGTACTATAGTTATACCATATCTTTAAACCTTTTTAAAACAGAGCATTATAAACTTAATTACAATATGTTAGTAGTAGTAATATGTATATACTATTTATTTAATCTAAAGAAACATAATTAAACGATCTACGTAAGTGTTAATGAGATTTACTTAAATAAAACTGCAAGTCACTTACATTAAGTGCTCTTAAGTACTATAAATAAGTACTCATACCTCAC
>DWMY01002078.1:0-12617 GCA_018249775.1 Heliconius hecalesia formosus
AAGAGGAGGAAAAAGCGCGTACCTTGGACGCGATCATTGGCAAGAATTTAAGGAATTCAAGAAAAGATTTTTTTTATGGAAAAGACAAGGCAAACGAGCGTTCGGGTCACCTGATGGTAAGTGATTACAACCGTCCACGACTCTGTGCAACACCAGAAAAGCTACAGGTGCGTTGCCTGCCTGTAAGGTGGATTGGGCACCGGAGCCCGGCATTACCTGATGCGAAACGCAGTGGCATAAAGCTACTACCTCACGCCGGTTTTAAATGCCGGGGGTGGTAATGATCTGGTCGAGTCTGCCCATGCGTGTTGCCATTGCTGGCGACGTGACTCTACCACACGTAATATGTACCAACGTCAAAAACTAAGCAGCTTTTTCCGCCTAAAATTCTTAAGCAAACTTGTTTTTTTTTTTAATAAAAAAGATACTGGTACTGGTGTTTTAGAAGGAGAAAAAAAAAGGAAGACGCGACTACGAGATTGTATTAAATAAGACTAGTTTGCGTAGTCCAAATAAATAATTTAAGCATCTAAAATCTATTTATGTTTTATTTTGACATCAATTTACTCCATTCGTTAAATATTCAAATAAATTTAACATGTCGTTAAACATATAATTTACTGGTGATATAAAAACAAAAGTGACACTATGCTGAACTTTTTTTTCAAAACCATTTTTTTTCTACAACTACTAGTTAACTTATCTTACTCTTATCACAATTTATAAAAGCGATAGTTAGAGTTTTATATAAACCTAATAACATAGCTTGTTCTCAATTAATTGTCAAGATATTGGCTTAAGAATTATATAAAAAACTTAAAACTGCTCTACTGAAAAATTGAGTTTTTGGTATAATGCCATTTTTGTTTTCAATGTGCGATATAACTTTTCTATACTACAAATTAATACAATTTAATTGACGACATTCAAATGAGACATACGTTATTTTACCTTTCCCTAAACGTTCAGAATTTACTAACGAAAATAATTGGATATTATAGGATAGAAAAAAAATTGAGAATTTTGTAAAAAAATTCTCCCCGCTTTATTGGTATTCTATTTCAATTATAATATAATATTATATTATAATACATTTTATGGCTAATTACAGTGTTATCAGCGTATTTATTCTTAAAATATATATTTTTAAATTAATATAATAACTCCATCAAACCTGTCATGTAAAAGAACCTTTTTTTGACATGTTTACCATATTACCTCATGCCTTCGTGAATCGAGTATAGCTACAGTTACTTGTATGGGCGCCACTTAATTTTTAATTTTAAATAAAAATTGTAAAACGGTTCATAGGATACAGCTTCATATCAAATTTTATCTGTGTAATTTTTCGAAATAAAGTAACTGTGACACACGGACGGGCCGACAGGTAGACAGACGGATGTCAGATGAACATGACGAATCTATATAGGCTTAATTTTTACGATTATGCTCCGGAAAAACAACATGCCTTAAAAACGACGATAATATATTTTTTTAAAGTAACAGACGATTCGTTCTCAACGAAACGTTACAATATTTTATAAGAAAGTATAAATATGAGCCACCGATAAATTAATTATTTGTCACGTTTAGTTCGATTGTGTGATAACCTAATGAAGCGATGATGATAAAACAACCTAATAATCGAATGTAATAAAGAAATGCCTCGCCAGCACGCGCGATGCGTGTATGCAAACGTCACGTTTCAATTATATTTGTATGCCTGTATGTATTACTAACTATGACTTGTAGTTTAAGACAATTGTCCCGGTAATAAACTGGGTGGAAAATGGTGAACAAAGTGTTTTAACACTAGATTTTCGTTAATATTCTATCTACTTGTAATTGTATTCGTTTTTTATTGGCTTGACGTTTTGCGATGTACATACGAGTATATAGCAGGGACGGCAGAGAGAATTTTGTGTAAAATAAATTCGTTCTCCACTTTCAACAAAAATAAGTCACACTGTGTGCTGAGTGACGGAATTCAACATCGTATATTGTCCCGAGTGGGCCACAGCCATCGTGCTTCGGTTGAAATCCTACTTCGGTTTTACACTATTCGTTAGGCACACAATATATCAAGATTTTAATAATAAAACAATATGATATAATGTAAAAGGAATCTGTGTATTGTGTATTTTCATTTTTGTCGCTCTGATAACACGGCAAAGCACGGCGTTGAGTTCCACCCTTCAACACGCAATGCCTCAAAAATTTCGCGGAAAGTGGTGACCTGAAATGCCTTAATGGGAAATAAAAATATTCATAAAGTGGTTGTAACTAATACATAAAAAAATACTTATTTATTTGTCATAAAAAATGACGCATAACGGTCATTAAAAATAATTTTCTGCGAACTAATTTCCTCCGTCAACAGGAGCACGCGGTAACAAAGTGCGAGGATTACCCACAAGCACTTAACACGTATCAATCACATGCAAACACGTCACTCGGATGTTTCATCCTTTCAATGTAAATAAAAGTGAAATTACACATTTACTGGTTAATTGTAGGTTTTACTGATATTAAAATATCTATAGCCCAGACAAACACAGATAAATAATATATTTAAAATAATATATTTTTTAATTTGTCTATACAAAGATTTATTTATTGCTAGATTTATTTGACTATAATATAACAACAATTTTAAGCGGACGAAGCCGCGTTTGTGTCGATAGTATAGACTATTAAAATTGTTGTTATATTATAGTCTAATAAATCTAGGAAGCCGTCAAATCTTTACATAAATTGTAGTTTATATAATTATTGTAATATAAAAGCTACATTACAGTGAAGTGTCTCACCTTAATCAGTTCAGTAGGTGTAACTGTTACATGTATTAGTAGGATAGGATAAGCATCCCCGACGCAGTGTCCGCGCTTGACTGTTTGACATTATAGTTTTTTATTAAGCAGAGTAACAAGGAGAATAAAGTGTGACATTCTATTTTTCTCTCATTTTTTGTTTATCGGTGATAAAAAAAAGTAATAAAAATACCGTTTCTTGTTTTTATAATACTTACTCATCACACTAAAAGGTTTTTCTATAAAAATAAAATATCTAAAAGAGTATTATATGATGAAAATAAAAATGTAATTTTTTTTTATTTTTTTTATACAATGTAAGTTCTTTATTTTCCAATCACATTCTTTGAATAAAGTAAATTTTCAATCTTTCCTTGTTATGAGTTGTAAGTTACAAAATCCTAAAAGGAATCTAAATTAAGAAGTTTTTTTACCCTGCAAAATATAACGTCTCAATTTCTCAAGAAAATTTGTTACATTTTATATAAACTTGTGCAACATTACATTACATTTTATATAAACTTGTGTTATTTCACTTTTTATGAAGTGATTAATATTTTTGTGGTGGTTAATATTTTAATTTCCTCCCTTTGGTAACGATTCAATAATGCGTATTGCGCGTTATTGAATTCTACAATGCTTCAAGAATTTGGCCGAAAGTGGGGAACGGAAAAGTCTTAATGAGAACGCAGTGTCTCAACACTAAGTTCTTAGGTTCTCTTACTCTGTCTACTTTGCTATGTGCGGAATACAACGTGAAGCTAAAAAAAAGTACTGGTTGGAATTGGAAAATTTTTTGTTCGATAGTCCTTTTACTGAGGAAAGCTTTAGGCTATGTTGCATCACTTTATCTGTTTTCGATGAACCCATTGATAATTTTCTCCAAGCTGCGGTCGGTCAGTGTATCATTATAACACATACCTAATTCTTAGTTATTTCCGTTTGACTACATGGGTGTAAAGCAATAAGTTAAAGCTAGTATTATATAAGATTTAGATTTCTGTAGTAATTTAGCAAAGTGTTCTATGAAATTATTTCTATATTTCTTATTAATTAGAGTTAGCTAGTTTGCTTAAATTTGCTTAAGAAGATTAAGTTCCCCTCAATTAACAGTTCAGCTTAAATTAATTGAGTTACCGCGCCCAATCTTTATTGATGAATTAATCGGGTTAATATAGAATTGTGTCAATATGCAATGCCTCCAGAATTCGGCGAAAAATGGGGAACAGAGTATATTAACACTAGGTTCCCTCTGCCTACCCTGCTGTGTGCGGGATAAAGCGTGAAGCTGATTTAATAAACCAGAAACTTTTATCAACAAAGTCGCTTATAATATAATATTCACGACAATACATATGTGTCTATTTATATTTGCACTATAGCCCTGTGTCGCCACTTACCCGTATTCTTATTACGATGGAATTTTTCTTAGGGAAAAAGAACAATTATGTCACGACATCTTAATATCAGAGAGAAAAGCTTCCAATATGTCTAAAATATATAAACATAATAAGCCGAGTTATTTACAAATATTTATATAGTAAAAATCAGCTTAACCTAAACCTTTTTCGCTGAATTCTAGATGCATTGAGTGGCGGAACCCAAAGTCGCGCAACGTAGAGAGAACCTAGTGTTAAAACACTCCGTTCCCCATTTTCAGCCAAATTTTGGAGGCATTGCGTGTTGAGTGGCGGAACTCAACGCCGCTTTTTGCCTCGATACCAGAGCGTAGAAATCACACTTTCTACGCCACATTTAAAAAAGTAAAATGATTTTACCTACTTTACCTCATAAGAAAAGCATCAATAAATATTACTTGGATGCATTGGTCTATAAGCACAAAATAATTTTCTTTCTCTATAACTTGGTGGAATGTAAAATATTTCTTTTATAATTTTAAATAAGATCAATTGAATGAGCGAACAAAGCTCCTCGTGACCCACACTCAGGGTGTTATAAAGCCATTAGAGACTGGAATGCTCAGTCGGTATGACACCGCTATTAGGACTTACGCGTTCCACATACTGAATTTGTGACTTAAATACCTATGAAATTATTATTTATTGGAAATATATTTTAAATTCTCGCTTCAAATAAAAAACAAACATATTAAAACTATTATAGCATATCTCATATTAATATTTCAAATGGTAGCTACAACAAGTAATTAATTGAATAGTTTTGAGGGTTCCGTACCTCAAAAGATAAAAACGGATTTTTTATAGGATCACTTTGCTTGTGTTTTTCCATCTGTCAAAACCATTTATCACGAAATCGCGTGGCGATATTAAGGTAAAAATAATATTAAATATTTAGGTCTATGGTCCCTTGCAGCATAAAGAAAAATCAAGCTTCTAAGTCAAATCAATCAAAAGATACCAGCATTTTTTTAGACTTTGGCTTCAGTGACATAAGCATTCTAAAAGGGCCATTATTCTGCATAATACATTGCTTTCATAATTTCATTGATATGTATCACATAAATAAATAACCGTCTATATATAGTTAAGTATATAAATTAAATCGCCTAGTAAGGGATAAACCTGTTTAAAAGTCCCCGGAGAGTCCCTGGCACGGAATTAATGACTATGAACGACGTATCTACTATTCTTTTACGCTTATACGCAATTTTCACTAGAGATTCAATTAACATAAGTTTAATTCAATTAACATAAAGTTGCTAGTGTGGCAAAAAAATCAGGAATATATATGAGTAGAATGTATCTATATATATATATATATATATATATATATATATATATATATATATATATATATATATATATATATATATATGTATGTAATTTTCGAACAGTAAACACTTCTGTTCTTTGTGGTGGAACCCTCAGTGGGCGAGTCTATTAGCACTTGACTGGTATTTTTTTAAATATCTCCATTAAGTCATAAGTTTTAATTTTGATATTATTGTTATTACTATTAAGCTAACCTGAATTTGACCGGACATGCCATAATTTAAATAATTATTTAAAACTTATTTGCCCAGAATACGTCGATTGGTGAGTGGAGCAACAAAATAAGTTTCATGGGAAAAAAAGTCTTTTAAATTCTTTATTACTTTATTTACCGACCACTGAAAGAGAGTAATAAAACGAAATGTCCTTTTAATTAATATTAGGGTAATTTGGACAGTAAAAGCTAACTCACGTTACCATTATTTTAACAATGCTTAACCACTGTGAGTGGACATACACGAATAAACTAATTTAAAGTTTAGTCTTAATAAGAGTCTGTGTGTGGCTATAATGTGGATTTAAATTTAAATACTGCAAGTAATATAAAAAAAACATGTATTGATTAGGCAGATATTGGTAACTTTTTGCTATAATTGGTAATATTTTATTATCTTTTTTAGCTGTACCCTAAAAAAATTAATAAAATATTATATAATGAAATATATTTTTTTAGCTGTACGCTGAGGCCAGTCGTGGCACAGGGGCACGACCGTTCCAATGAAACAGTGACAGGTTGTTGATTCGATTTCCACTGTAGAAAATGAAACATTTAAAATGTTCATTTTCTCGCTTTGGTGACGAGATAAACCGCGGTGTTGAGTTCCACCACTCTTCACGCATTGTCTTCAAAATTCGGCGGAAAGTGGATAGTGGGAAACGAAAGTATCTCAATGAGAACGGGGTGTCTTAACACTAGGTTCCCAGGTTTCCTCTGCATACCCTGCTATGTACGGGATACATACAGCGAGATAATGGGAGATACATGATAAAACTAAATGTAATATATTTTTAGAAAACAGAAGTGGTTAACGTTTTTTTTTAATTAAACACATATCTAGTCTATTTTTACATTTTTTCAAGCTCTACACTTAGGAAAGAAAAATACTTTTTAGAAAACCTATACAATTTCAACGTAGCGTGATTTGGACCTGCGCTCCTTGGAAACCGTCCAAGCGCTGACTGAGCCATACGTTCTCATCGGGCTACGTCGAAATTCTTTTATACTTGTTACAACTTATTTTCGTTGGCGAGAGAGCAAATACCGCTATGTTCAAATGATAATTCTAAGTAATTAAATATGTTTGGGTAGCGGAAAATTATAAAAAACTTCTTACAAAAAGCAACAAATTTTAAATCTCAAGACTAGACATAACAAGGTCTAGTATAAAAGTATAAAACTTAAGACTAGACATAAAAAAAAACCCACTGGTTGTGGGTTCAATCCCCACTTGAGAAAATTAAATATTTATTTAAATTTACATTCTTTTGCTCGGTATCAAGGTAAAGCGCGACGTTGAATTTTAGCAATCAACACGCAATGCCTTACTACTACTTACTTCTAAATAACTAAAACTAGTACTATGGGAATGGAATTTCATATCCCAGTTCTGATATTATAAATAAGAACTGCTTAACGTTTTTTAAAAACAAAATTAAAACACATAACCATGCTCTATATATTTCTAAACGATACAAGTTTTTTTCACTTACGACTCTCCTTTTTTTCGAGTTTGCGTATTTTAATATAGATCACTTAGTATTTTTCATTGGCCCATACAAATGAATTGGACATTTTATTTTGTGGACGGACGTTCGCGTTACTGTGTTGAATTAAAGATTTAATCGGTAAAGCGGACTGCAACAAGCTTAATCTGACTATTTCATTTCACGCGTCGATGAATACTTGCATGAGATCGTTTTTGTTTAATTAGTATGTTAATTTGTGTATGTAGACGAAAATGGTTACAGAAATGCGACACTTGTTACAATAGGGTTAATTGTTTGTGCCAGAGATTAAACGAGAATTCGAAGTTTTGAATTACCTGAATGTAGGTAGACCTAATGATTGCTAGGTTACGTTGTTGGCGTTCCGAGCATGCTAGTTCAGCACTAATTACTTGCCCCACCACTACATTTGTTGCTTGCATTCGTCTTGTGTCACCCGTTGTGAATTGTGATACGTTTATAAGATTGTGTTTAACTTAAAAGAATATGTCATGAAAAATTAATTGTTTCAACAAAATATTTTTTAATTTTGATAAAATATCAAGGAATGTATTTTTATTTTATTTAATGATTTAATTTAAATTAAATCGTTAACGATTTAGTAATAACACAAAAAATTAGTTAAGCTAAAATTTCGATTTCCTTCCAATTTAGTGCAAATACCGTTTAATAGCGTAAGCACAATTCTGAATTACCTTTCACTTTTGAAAATTATCTTTTTGTTGGTAGGCCATCATGGCGTAAGAAAAATCCCACATTATACCCGTCGCGTTTATAAGCGTACGACTGTTGAATTTGTGGGAATAAAATGTTTAATATTTTCATTTTCTCGCTCTGGTTTATCTGGATTTTCTTGTTGTACCTGAATTATCTTTTTGTTTCTCATTAAAAAAAATTAGGTAGACACCTTATTCTTTATAACTACAACAATCTAAAGTCGATATTTACAAAAAATATTGTACTAATTTTTAACTACTACCGATATGAGACATTTTTTAAATGATACCAGATTCATTTATCGTTAATAATATAATAATAACTAAATAACAATCTTAGATCAATATCCAGAAAAAAAGAGTTTTGTCTGTCAACTTTTTCATTTAATTTATTGAAATTAATTCCCCTTGAGTTATTAAAACTGATGGCAACAATTCAAATAGGTCACAAAAATACTGGCAATATCCCATAAATACGAGTAAAAGTTATTTTTTTGTAAGGATAATTAAAATTGTACGAGTTATATTGGAAATTGTTTTCAGAATATCGCTGCCAAGCTTTTTTCTTCGAAATTTTACAACGAAATCCTTTTAAAGAATATACAAGGATTTAAAGACAATGAAAAAATCTATTGCAATTAGGAGCAGTATTGAAGCTGATGCCCCGAAATAATGAGGTCTAGTCCCGAATGACGAGAAGATTGATAGTTAGCCTTCGATCAAGGAAACATAAAAAAAAATCAATTTAATTATCTGAAAGACTTAAGCTCGTATTTTGGTATAGGCAATAATTAAATAGCTGTACAACTTAAATTTATTATTATATAACCCACTGCTACTACCACTACTTTTTGCCATCCTTCGGGCAATTCACGAATTTCGGGAGTAACAAAACTGGTCATCTTTGAGATGATGCACGAATCTTTTCATTTTCTTATTTTTTGACGAGAAGTGTTACTCAACCATGCAGTGAAACATTGATCGGGACAAATCGGGCGAAAGTGTAACATCTGGAGAGTATGGCGTGTGGAGTAGAACTTCCATTTCAACGTTTCTAAGTACAAGATGTACTTCACAATCAATTTTGAAACATGGAGTCAGCGCACAGAATAACTTTTTCCTATCTTTCGGCATATCACGGTAGTTTATCTTTCAATGCTCCGCTTACACGCATTTATTGAGTTCAGTATCGATTGCCCGTGATTGTTTCTGATGACACAAGATTACAACGTATGCCTATTCTGAAAAGGAAATGTATTATTGAATGTCTAGCATTGGTATACAACTACAAGTATACGTTGACATAAAAGACAATCATAACAAGAATATAAACAAATGTAATATCGCCGTTCTGATATCCGAAGACATAGTAAATTGAACCCCATCCCTTTTGTTCCTTATAGTTGACAGCCCAATATGACTAAAGAGTAAGTTCAGGCAGCAGCAAACAAGGGCCTTCGTGATTTTATACAGTACATGAAACACGAGGCATTTTTCCAGCTTATCAAAAAAGGAAAAAGAAAATTGTCTATTTTTTAGATATTACCATTTGTTCTGGTACATTTATACCCTAGTCATAATCATAAAAACAAGCTTAGTAAATATTGTGGCAAAATTTCCGAACGTTGTTTTAGAAAATTTTACTTCCTATTGCCTGCTATTTTTTTAGGAGTAAAAATATTTCACGTTAATGGCATGAATATAATGATACTGTCACAAGTGGGAAACGTATAACAAGCGCTGTTTTTGCACATGACGGATGTGAGCTAAAATATTACATGAAAAATGTTGATATTTAAAACCAATTTCTGCCTTGGCTTCGACCTAATAGATAGGCTTGAGAATTTAATAATATGTTTTTATATACAATTAAATGAAATCAGAACAAAAATATATGTGTATTTTTCAATTGGTTCATATATTTTGTGTAACCAAAAAAACTGAATCCACATACAATTTGATATTTTAGTACAATATAATTTATCTTATAATTTGGCTAAACAAAGAATAGTTTTGGATTATTATGATTCACTACGATTTCTTTGCCCTACCTTCACAAGATGTTAGAGATATTAGAAATAACTATGATTCTGTATTAACTATAATTTAGTAAATTCAATACTGTACCAAATAAAAGAACAAAATCGATAATTTTTATGCAGCGCCATTTATTTTATAGAGATCTGTGAATATTGATTGAAAATATCAAAATTATTGAACAGTTATACGCTTACTTTGACATTGTAGGTGCAGAATAACGGCTATAGAAACCTTAATAACAATAAGGCCAAAGCACAATAGTGCGTTATCACATCGGAACACGCCCGATTATCGGCTTCGTTTGAATATGATATTGCGACATTAAATATTGTACAACTCACATGTGTTACATATTGTACATGTTTACCATTTTAGTATATGCCATGATAGGTACTTGGTATTGCATGTTTTATCACTTATAACAGGGAGGACTCGGTTGATCTTCGAGAACACAGTATCATGATAGTGGAGGAAGGTCACGTAAAAAAATGAGCGCCTTCCAGTGGGCATCTAAGATGAGGTTGATGACAGTGGACGACCGTAGGACGTGGTTCTATGACTACTCTACTAGAGATAAATCGTGAAGTTTAAAAAAATATGTATAACGGTTACATTGAAGTCTGGCGGATTTTTTTTCTTCGAAATTCCATGGTTATTGTAAATGAGAAAAGCAAAAATATATTTTTATATATTTTTTAGAATTCCGGGCCTTTAAAGGTAAAAATGGAACCCTTCATTTTGTTGTCTGTCTATTCAGGTCTATGGTCCCTCGAAGTATAAAGTCAAGGCAAACAAAAGTACGAGCATTAATGCCAAAATTCGGTACTTCCCGTAGGTGTACGGGAAGTACCATACAGAACAAATAAAGAAAAAAAAAACAAAAAGTGAAAATTTATTGCTCTTTTATAGAAAAAAAAACTATTACAAACTTAGTGTACTACAAATTTGAGTTCATCAACTTTTTTAAATTATTATTTTCGTTTACCTACAATCCTCAAATCAGATGCCTTAGTGGGCTAGTCTGACTCACATTTGGTCTGCTTTTTATTATTCACTTTTTACGATTTTGTTTTTACCTCAAAAAATCTATAAGGTAAACATGCTATGGCTCTTTAAATATTATCTCTATTTGTTCGTTAAATTAAATATAAAATATTTAATTGAAAATTGTATTAAAATATAAGGATAAATTAATAAAATGCCGGTAAACTGGGAGACCCATTTTAAGTGGACGAATGAGATCCATTAAGAGCTTTAGGCTTAAGTTCCAATTTCATTTATATGCAAGATCACACACTCGGTATACCAAAACAATATTTGCTGTATAAAGTGCTGTACCATTTTATACTGTTTAAACAATTTGCAAAAAATCTTCAAAGGCCGTTTCAAGTAATTATAAAGGTAGGTCGTTTCATAAGTACTTTTGTATATATCATTTAAACTTTTGCCAGCCATTGAAATTAATTTGAATATTATATTGAGATTTCAAATATGTCTAGGACGATATACCATTTCCATTGGTTTTCATAAACATTAATGAATGTAGAAGATAAATAGTATGAATATTATATATGTATAACTTATGGATTTATAAGAAAATACAAAAAAGTTATTGCTAAGTATTACTCAAGTATGCTCATGGTAATAAGTACGTAATCACTATCAGTCATAACTTGTGATTTTACCATCAGAAAAGGTTGTAACTGCAATGGATGTGTTTAGATTTATTCATTTCTTTCTATTTAGCATGCAATATCTCAAAAATTCTGGGGTGGATGGTAAACGGAGTGTTAACAATTGACTTCCCTCTGCCTACAACGCTATATGCATAATACACTGTGAAGTTATACGTAAATATCAACCCGCACTCCAATTATCATGGTTTTAATATTCTATAACACGCTGAATATACAGGGTGACAGCGCTACCGCTCCGTTAACGGGAACAGTATATAGGGCAAAATATTTTGAACCCGTACCTAAAGAAATTAATCAAGATACCTCAATAGTATACGTACGATTTTATTTTTCATTTCACGATGTTTATCCATACCTGTATTTCGTGTGACGCAGTTACGCATAGATGCCAATAACGTAAACACATACTTCTATAAAAATACTACTAAAGGTTAAGCAACTTTAAACTTTGCCGCCAATACTTACAATTCGATTTCGAAATGAGCCGTATGTTTTACTTTGACAGGTCTGCGTGCGTCGTTCTAGACAAATGTCGTTTTATTTTACAACGATAATCTCTATCTCTATCTCTATATCTTATAAAATAAGAACGCATTTTTTCTCTGTCTGGCCTTTCTACGTTTTCTTCTTCTAAACCACCCAACGGATTTTGATACGGTTTTCACCATTATGTAGAGTATTTCTCAGGGAAGGATTATATATGGTTTATTATATGTATATTTTATTTTAATTTGACATAAATATGATATATGTGTATAAAGTCCTACCCGTTGAGACACTTTCACGCATGCGCTGCTTTAATGGTAAGTCCTACATGAAAACAATGTACTAGAGTATTATTCCTCTTAATAAGATCTACAAAAAAGTCAGCGACAG
>DWMY01002079.1:0-12611 GCA_018249775.1 Heliconius hecalesia formosus
TTGTTAGTAGGTGATACATATCACTTATTGCAATTACATAGTATCTCTTTCAAAATAGTTTAGAATCATATAGACGATATGTGTTTTTAACGTGTTTCTTTAAAAACGTTACCCGCTTCCGATTTCTCACAGTATTATATTTAAT
Source organism: Heliconius hecalesia formosus (assembly GCA_018249775.1). Classification (NCBI taxonomy): domain Eukaryota; kingdom Metazoa; phylum Arthropoda; class Insecta; order Lepidoptera; family Nymphalidae; genus Heliconius; species Heliconius hecalesia. The sequence goes on from DWMY01002079.1 coordinate 146, forward strand.
TTTAGTACGAGGTGGATTCACCATAGAGGGGGAATCATTCCGTACCATCGTCAGGAGTAGTAAATCTACAGGGAGTACAACTTATAAAAGTTGACAAACTTAAGTTTACGGGTACGGGTATAGTTTTTATCTGCGATAAAAAAATTAATTTCCTTTATTTAAGCTTAGCTTAATTCCTTTATTTACACTACAAGTTCTCACTTATTTAATACTTGATAATAATTTAAGTTCGATACCTCTACATAATTTTGAAATAAATAGTCTTGACAGACGGACAGACGAATAAAAAAGTTATCCTATCTATGCTAGCTTCAGCTCTTTCTTTTTGAGGTACGGTACTCTAAAAAGAAATGTATAAAAATATTTAATAATATTTACATAAATTTGAAATTAATATATCTGTGGATAATCATTTTAACCCTTTTAAATCATATTAACTATGGTAATTATATAGATTATATGAATATTACTCGATTTCATCTTGTAGTGCTGTTCTAAATATTATCGAATTGCGTTAGAAGAAGGGTATTGTTATTAAGGCGTATAAAGTTCTATTTCTATGGACGCCTAACCGATTAAAAAGTTGGATGACTTGATATTTGACTTTAGGGTTACGCAGATGGGGACAATTTATATTTTTTTGGTGTCACCACATCCGACATCTTAAAGTATTTAGAGAAAGTTAAAATATAAAATACTTATTTAGAAAACGTATAAAAATTTGAACGCAGCGAGACTCGAACCCGCGCCTCCTGGAAACCGACCAGGAGACGCGGGTTCGAGTCTCGCTGCGTTCAAATTTTTATACGTTTTCTAAACAATTATTTTTCTTTCCTAAGTGTGGAATAACACTTTAAAAAATGTTTAAAATAAAGTTATACATTTAAATAAATATTTCATCTCCTCGAATGGGGATTGAACCCACAACCAATCGATTTTACGATCACGCGTTTGTGCGCGAATCGAATCCACAACAAGATGACTGCGAACAGCAGACGCTGTGGCGACTGTCTCTTAAATAATAATGCTATATACGTACTTTGGTAACAATTTAAGAATCAATGTAATCATAAGAAAGTAAACACTTGCATATATATTCAAATTCATTACGTATCTTTTAAGGAACTAGATACTTTACATATCTGATGAGTATTTGGTGAAAAATGTAGTGATAATTTTGAGGTTTTATACCAATAAAGTTATATATCATTCTCTAAATAATTACAAAATCTACTAATATTTCATATGTTAATTTAAAAGTAGTATGGGCGAGAGTATCGAGCTTGCATTCAATAAAGCTTCAAATAAAATGATAATATTATTTCTACTAGTTGTTATATATTAATATATCGAAAATTTAATTATTACTTAATTAATAAATACTTCACTCGGGTGAATACTTGACTATTATCTTATTTATTTGGCCATCGTGGTACAGTGGTAAATGCTATAACTATAAATTTGATTTTCACTCTATGTATTAACATGACATCTTGTATTTTTAGGTGGTTATATTTATCAATGTGTAGAATTGTTATTGGACAATGATTAGAATAATTTTCTTGATTACGTTTGTATGAATTCTTAATTCTTAAGATTGTGCGGAATAGATTTGCTGTAGCATAATAATAAATTTTAAATAGTTTGTGGTCTTGCTACATACATTAGAAATAAATTGGCGTGCCAGGCCGACGCCATCTATGTATTATTGAGTAATGTTGGACTTATTAAGTAGACGTTCGAGTAGTAGTACGTTCACGTTCAACAAGTTTGTACACTTCACGTAAAATTCAGATTAATTTAAATAATTACATTTATTTAATTCCAAAAAAGATTTTCTATGAAAAGCTCATGTTAAAGACAGTTAAGAAAATAAAGAACTTTCAAACTGGAAAGTTTTTGAACAAATGTAAGAAAATGTATTTCTTATATTATTAGAATTACATTAAACATAAAACTAGTAAGAATAATAATAATAATAATAGCATTTACATTAAATAATTGAAATCGAAATTTAGCGTAAGTCGGATTCTATCTAATCAAGTAGACCATAATATAATAAAAACTTGCTGAAAATAAACAAAAAAATTGCTTTTCAATACTCTATTGGATCGCAGAGGAAAGATAGGAGCGTATTCGACTAAAGTAATCTGCCATTAGGGCAAAAAGCTCTCCTCACTTATCTGCGACATCTGGACGATGTTTATATTTTGAGGGTCTACGACAACCTCTGTAACGACACGCTTATCGTCGTCTGTAGGTCCTGATAATCTGAGATTAGCCCTACAATGCAAAATTGACCTTATTATCTATGCAGAAGAAACTATATTACAATTAAACTAAATCAAGCCCCTGGTGTTCTGTGTGTAGAATTGTAATAGATGTAGACAAAAATTTATGATTTACTTTTCTACAGCTGGATTTTGTATAATTTTAATAGAATTTAGTAATTTGCATATTTTTTGTACTTTAATTTGTGTGTAAATAGTAAATTCTGTATATGACAAGGGAGGCCAAAATAAAAGAATAAGATTAAAAATTATAAACATTCCTTTATGTAATTTCACAAATTCAAAGAAGTTTTCATTTTCGAAATTCTACAATATTTTTCAGCTTTACGTTGTATGCCGCGTATAACAAGGTAAGCCGAGGGAACCTAGTATTAAAACACTGCGTTCTCCATCTTCCACCGAATTTTCGAGGCTCTGCGTGTTGAGTGGCAGAACTCAACGCTGCGCTTTTACCTTGATGCCAGAGCGAAGAAATGAAAATATCAATAAATAATAATTAATTATCTCAAGTAGGGATCGAACCCACAATCGTCGCGTTACAGTCACACGATGGTGCCCCTGCGCGTTACTATTGTTCACCTTCACGCTGTATCCCGCACACAACAGGCTAGGCAAAAGGAAACAAGTATTAAGACATTCCGTTCCCCACTTTCTGCCAAATTCTGGGGGCATTGCGTGTTGAGTAGCAGGAATCACGCCGCGATTTGCCTCGACACCAGAGCAAAGAAATGGAAATATAAATTTAAGTAAATATTTGGGGATCGAACCCTCAACCAGTCGGTTTTACAATCACACTTTGTGCCCTTGAGCCACGACTGGCCTCTTACTATTGTTACTATCGTTTCTATTGTTATTAATTTTAAAAAACCATAAAAAGTAACATATGTATGTAGTTTGTGCTACGTATGAAAAATAGCATTACTTACCACTACTACACACTAGAGTGAAGAGATACTATAAACATAAAAATGTGTTGTTACGACGCAAATTAACGAGTGCACATGGCGACCACTGCGGACGAAATGAGTAGCGCTCATCATGTACACAGTACTAAAGCAAGACATCTATATACGAAGAATATTTTATTAACAGATTTTTGGTTATTTTGATCAAATACTGGATTAAGGGCTTTGTAAAATGGAATAAGGTAACTATATTTTGAAAAATATATATTTTTATAATAAAGAGTATATAATCGAATATAGAGATTTTTGAAATATATATTTTTTCAGTTCTAAGCTTTGTTCTGAATAGCAGGGCAGGTAGACAGACCTTAATGTCAAGACACTAGGTTCCCGGGAGGAAAGGAAATATTAATTACTAGCAACCCAAACCCGATTTCGCCCGCTTAAGCTTCTCGTTATATTATAGCCAAATAATACAAAATCATTATATAAATTGTGACATATGTGTCATTCTGATGTATAAGGTATATGTATTGTAAAGTTTCATCTAAATCTGTTAAATAGTTTTATCATGAAAGTGGAATAAACATCTATTTTCAGAAACTTTGACATTTATAACATTACTTAATAGGATTTCATCCCTCCAAATGGGAATTGACATCACAACTGTTGCATTTACAGTCGCACACTTTAGCCATGACAGCCACACGAGAACGATAACTTTAAATAGATATTTTTATAAAAAAAATATTATCGTCACAAATCCATGCACTGGTTCTATTAAAAGCTTTGCTCAAGGAAGCCAGTGAAAAAATCATGATTTTCCCTTTTTAAAATATAATGCTATAAAAAAATGTTTACAGCATTTTTTTAAGCACAAGCATTAACAACACTGAATTGAAAATTGAAATATTCTTGAATAGAATAATAAGAAGACATTAATAAAACCTTAACATAACAGTTTATATTAATTGAGGCTACTCGTAGCGCAAGCATGTGGCTTATAACGCGATAGGTTGTGGTTTCCATTCCCACTCAAGGAAATGAAATGTCTTATATTTTCATTCCTTCACTCTTGCGTGCAGGCAAAGCGCGGTGTTGAGTTCCGCCACTTAAGACGCAATGCCTCGAGAATTCAGGGGATAGTGGGCAGAGGGGAGAGCAGAGTGTATTAAGACTATTCTTTCTCTGCCTACTCTGCTACATGCTAGATACAGCGTGAAGCTGTAAAAAAAGAACATAATAGATAATCACTTTAAGCATACATTTAATAATTTAACATATTTATATACATAGAACGATTTGGTCTTAACGAATTTATTTATTCCTCAAGCTCTCCCGCCGGCAATAACGGCGCCTAAAGCGGTAATGTGTGGTCATAAATTAAACAGTAATAAGTACAGACAACGACGACGCTGTTAACGACTAAACACTCAGCGATAGTGTAATAATGGTTTTTATGTACTTTACTTACTTTTTAGTATGAAATGTAAGTAAATATTTTCGTATGTGAAGTAGAATAAGTTAAATATTTTTGTTTTTTTTATTTGTGGTGGTATACTGGTATAGTTTAATGTACGCTGTGGTATTGTTTGTCTATTGTTGAGTATAAAGTACGTTTGCTATATTTAAAATATTATTTGAAATATATTATTTGTAACATTTCACCTTTAAATTATATAGAACATTCAATTATTATATATTTTTTTTATATTGACTTAACAATCTCCAACAAATTATTAATTACAGTGGATAAAAAAATCCGTTTAAAAATACTAAAAAAAATTGTTTGATAATTCATTTTTGAAATACTTTAATTCTAACAATGTAAAATTTATTATTGATGTTATTTTTCAAATGTTTACAATCTACTATCAAGTAATCTCTTAACGAGTTTGAGCACCTCGGAGTTTGAGAGAGAAGTTTTATAGGAGCTGTGAAAGCCGAACCTTATTACAACTCACTAATCTCAGGGGAAAGGAAATGAGTGAAGTTATATAAAATAATAAAAAAGACGTTTCCTCTTTCGGAATCTTTTAAAAGTCACACCCAATATACTTTTTTAATTTACGTCCAAAGTTTTTACGGCAGTAAGATGCTTTTAATCATATTAAAATAAAAAAGTGGATGTTTACAGTGTTGAAATCAATAAGATTTTATTATTTAACAAATTTGTTCAAAATTTATTTTTTTAGAAGCTTGGATTGTAGTTTTAGTATATTTCTTGGATTAGATATGTTTCTCCTTAGTCTTTTTTTTCTTATTCTTTTATCTTTTTATAAGATGAAATCAATCTAACAACTGACGACTCTTAAATCATTAGCAACTACGGTCATGTCATAATTGAACATTATAATATAAAAATAAGCCTTTAAGTAAGCATTTAAGTTTTATGTTGTCCATATTATACTTTAAACTAAAACAAAAGAACTCGTCCACTAATGATTGGCACACCAATATATGTCAGTAGGAATAATATGGCCTCATACAAACTCTTTTAAATAAAATCACAATTTTATATTATTGGTGTGTACGTATTTTTAGCAGGGTAGGCAAAGGGAACCTGGGAATTTGGTTTTTAAGAAACTCTGTTCCCATTTAGACACCGAATTCTGAAGGCATTGCTGAGTGGCGGAACTCAACGCCGCGCTACTCCTCGTTATCAGGGCGAGGAAATGAAAATATTTAATATTTAATTTCCTCGAGTGGGAATCTATCGATGTGTACATATATTACAAATAATACTAACCTTTTCGATTTTATATTTATAATATATCAGAAAATGATACAATAAAATCTGTAATTCAAAGGAAATTCGATAATGGTTCAATAAAGTTGTCTTTCCTTTTTATCCAATTATCCTCCCGATGTCAACCTGATCCTCAATGTTTACTCAATTACATATGAAAGAAAGTTTCTTTATGTTCTGTATTTATAAATATTATGTTTCATATTAATTTTATGTACGAAATATAAAAAAGTTGAGTGATAATTAACTATATTTAATAAACATATTACAATATCATAATATGGTACATGTTAATTCCTTTATGTTATTGACATTATCTTGTCCTTTTTACTAGTGGTTAGTATTTGAACCTACAAACTTCGAAAAAGCGTTCAGAGTTTGTAGCTTCATTGATAAGAAATTACTAATTTATTTATTTATTTACAAGACAAGTGATTTTTTTTAGCTTCACGCTGTATCCTACATACCAAGGTAGGCAGAGGAAACTCCGGAACCTTATATTAAGATACTCTGTGCACACTTTTCGCCAAATTCTGAAGGCATTGCGTTATGAGTGGCAGAAATCAACGCCGCGCTTTGTCTTGGTACAAACACAAAAAAAAAACACAATCTGTCGCACTTTAGGAAACCTTATTTTTAATAAAATAAAAATTATTAATGGAAAGTACCTATTACTCAGAAATTAGAACTAATATGGAAAACAATTTCCTTCTTAAGAATTAGAAGCGCGTTGTATTAATTTGTAATGAAAATAAAACATTAATAATGTACATTTTTTCCTTTGTAAGCTGACAATAACGAGATTTAGACAAAAGCGTACGTTTGCTCACAAAATAAAGTAAATTGATAGAAAATTAGGAGGTAGAAACAAAGTCATTAATTGGGATGGTGTTCTTTGTAGTTCTGATTGCATTCTTCGCTGTTACATCGAAGATAGTTAGTTAGTTAATTATTGAATAAGATTTTATTCGAGAAAAGTATGAGCTATATGCATTAAATAAAATCCTTGTTAATAATTATAGATTAAGCATATTAATAGTGAAGATAAAGAATTGCCTTAACATAGCTTGAAAGTTAATTAAATATTTAAAATAAGACTTTGACGGAAATAACCTATAAACCATTGATTATGTGCTGCTAAATATAAATAAATAAAGACAATATAACAAGTAAAGAGTATTTTAAAAATTATGATACAAATAATGATACAAATAAAAAAAAATACTTACAATCTTTTTTTCACACAAAAAACCACATATCTCTGCGATCCAATGCATAGACACAATAAAATTCAACTTAAAACTTGTTCAAAACGAATGCTTTCAAATAATTTTCAAATATATACATTTTCAAGTTTCATACAACGGCAGTTCAAACTTTACGTATCGCCTACAGTCGTTAGAGCGGCTACGAGCTACGGCGTAGCGTCCGCCCAGTTTCGCGGGGCGCGGCGCACTGACGTCGGGGCCTCTTGACAAGACAATCTTTCCCCGTACAGTAGCCCTCAACAGATAACAACTTGTGAGCTTTCACGCGAGCTACGGGACCTTTGTTTTCTAACACTATAACGGGCTGGTCCCTTAAATAATAGAATATTTATAAGATTTTGTTAATAATGTATCGTTTCACGGTTTAGATTGTTTTGATCTTAAAGTTAATTATTAGTTTAATAGTAAAAAGTGATAGATATGTCATATCTTTCTATATATATAAAAGGACTTGTGCTGTCTGACTGAGGTAAGACGCACGCACAGCCGTAACCGCTGATGGTAGAAACGTGAAATTTGGGCAGATGTTTATTTTCATATTCTGGACATCCACTAAGAAGGGAATTTTAAAAATTTTAACCCTAAAGGGATGAAATAGGGGTTGAAAGTTTGTATGGAAAAAAAAATAATCTGCACCGATTTTTATAAAATTTGAAATTCAGACTCTTAAAAATATTTCATTGAACACGGTTTCATGGTTTTTAAGAATTCACCCCCTAAGGGTTCAAATAACGGGTTGAAAGTTTATATGGAAAAATCTTTAAATTGCCACCGATTTTTATAAAAAATTAATATAAATCAGACTGTTAAAAATATTTTGTTGAACACGTGTTTCGTGGTTTTTTTTGGATTCCCTCCTAATAAGCGGGCGAAGCCGCGCGCGCCCTCTAGTGTAAGTATAAAAAAGTAGGTACAATAAATATGTAAGAATTTGTGAAGACATGTTTTTAGTAAATGTTTTAGTTTCACGCTATATCTAGTTTAGTGTTTAGATATTAGGCTCTCCACTTTCCGACAAATTTTGTAGGCATTGCGTTTTGTTGAGTGTTGTTGACTCTTTTTCTCCAAACCAGAACGAAAAATAAAACAAATAAAATATTAAACATTTAATTTCCTCGAGTGTGGATCGAATCCACAATCCGTCGCGGTTGCAATCAAACTCTTGTACCCCTGCGCCACGACTGTCCTGTTAGTATTATATACATAGAAAATACTCAAATGGATTGCGACAGCAAAAATCAATTCTTCAGTTTACTCACAACTTTTGTCTCACGCATTTTTCGTTACGAAATAAGATTGTGTTACGCACACATATATAAAGCAGACAGCAAACAAGATAACATTCGCAAGGACCTTCTCCGCGGGAATCTCATTTTCAATATGTTTTTATAACTTTCAGTAAGGAAATGAGGTGGCAGTGCGCGGCGCTCGGAGGCGGCATTGTCATCATAAACCAACCGAGACCTTCTTTATAAATCCCCTCCAAATGTACATACCTTTATGCGCATTAGGCCGTAACATAGCGTATTCGTTTTTGCTCGCTATTCTTTAAATCCGACAAATAATATACATCCCTTTCTGTATGAAATTATTTATTTGCACTGAACTTTTTTACTGTAAATTGAAGAAATGTCTGAAACACAATATACTAGTGGCTGCCTGCAGCTTCGTTTGCGTGAACTCTATGATCATTTATATAAAATAGTTTAATTAAAATCTGTTCAGTATATCCGAAGATGTGAGTGTATAAACAGATAATCAAAAATAATACACTTTTAAAAATCATTAATTCAATTTCTTATACTGTCTTTTTATTACAGTTAATTATTTTTTTCTAAAAGTGTTTCATATGAACAGACTCACTTTTTCACTCTTTTAATATATTACAGATAGAAGATACATTAATACAATGGCATTGTTATGTTTGAAATAGTTTTTCTTCTATTTTTACTTCGACAGACGTGTGTCGATTGAACTTTTCAAATGTCATTTAAGCTGCGGGGAGAGTATCGTCTTTTTGTTCTAAGCTTTTCGTCTTCAAAACTTATAAACAATTTATTGAGAATACATGATGTTAAACAAAGAGAAAAGTATCTATATCATTCACAAAGTCACTACAACATTAAACTCTATTCTACATTAACATGTACAATGTACTTATAGAATACAATTTAAATTAAAATAACATGTCGTTACCTATTTTATATCTAGCAAAAAGGTGAGATAAACTTAACATAGCTTCACGCTTTATACCTAGCGGTAAAAAAAGAAGAGAGATCAGATTTAAATCCTTTGCAGAAACATCTTTACATCTACATCCTGTCGCCTCCATAGGTTATGACGGTAAAAATATAAAAATATTTATAAATACATATAAGCAGATGAATCTGTTTAAATTAGATTGATGAAGAAATGGCTGAGACTATGCCCACATGCCATATGCCATTTATGAATTTCGGCTTTTTATGAGAAGAATAAAAACATATTGTATTATATGCTTAGTAATAACTAGTATAGTTAAAACTGCTCTATAAGGTAGTAATACGAATAAAGTATTGTAAAACGGTCTCTTCTGCGAAACTCGATATTGCGTCTCGTGAATTCAACAGACAAACTCCGCGGACTTACTTGTGATGTGGTTTTATAATGCTGTCTTTGAACAGTTAAATAAACTTATACTAATGTTCAAATAAATAAAAATATTTGAGTACGTATTTTATATTTACTATAATATATTGGGATATACATTTTTAATGATGTACTTTATTGTAATTATTCTTACAAATAAATATAAAATGTCAGAAATCAAAATTGTAATTCATCTTTGATTGTTGATTTTTGTTTAAAATTTATATTCATAAGTCATATATTTGGATCTTAAGTATTTATATAAAATAAAATATCATCAGAATCATTCAAAGTAGTATCAACAATGAAATAAAAAATTAACAACTTTTTTATATCTTTTGAGGCTAGTCATGGCGCAGAGACACAAGTGTGTGACATTTGTTTGACCAATTGAAATATTTATTTAGATTTATTGCTTTGCTTTTCTTCGCTCTGGGGACGAAACAAAACGCAGCGTTGAGTTCCACCACTCAACACGCAATGCCTTCAGAATTCAGCGATAAATGGGGAACGGAGAGTGTGTGAATCAATAGGTTTCCGCTACTTACCCTTCTGTGTGTGAGATACAGAGTGAAGCTGATTTAACTTTAATTTTATTTAAATTTTCTATAATCCAGATACAACACATAATCTAGATAATAAGTCAATCTTTCTTAGATTAGGCAATAAATAGAAAGGAGAAATTTAGTCTAGCAATTACAAAAAAATCTAATCCTGATCTTTCTCTTGTCAGTGGCATAAAAATTTTAATTTAATTTTTGTGCCATCGACAAGAGAAAGAAAGATCAGGATTAGATTTTTTTTGTCGGTGGCACAGTTACGTAATTAGTCAAGAGTGGAATCGATAGTAGCTTCTAAAAGATGAAGCTATCAATGTCTTTTGGCTATAGTAAATTGAAATTTGACCAAAACATTATTTGCAAGAACTTTCAATGTTTTAAGCTGAAATCAATTTTATGACAAGTGACACTTTATCTGATAGCGTAAAATGAAATTTGTTGATAACTTTATTGATTTACTTTAATTATTATTTATTATAATTATACTTATATCATTATTGCTTATTATTATTACCGCCACTGTATGCATCTATCATGACTTAAAAGTTTTCCAAGTTTTTATTTTTAAATTCTCATTTCTATTCACAATAGTATTTTCATAGTTGTATAGTATTGGCAGCTTCTAGCGTCGCCCGGCAATAATAAGTACCTCTCGCATAATTTGCCTTTATTTTATTTATGGAAAAGATAAGGCAGACGACCATACGGGTCAACCGATGGTAAGTGGTCACCGCCGCCTATGACCCCATGTAACACCAGAGGATCTACAGATGCGTCGCCGGCCTTTAAGGTAAAATCATTAATACATATCTTAAGAATCGGTTAAGGTTTGCATGTTAAGTACACATTTTATATTACGTAAAACGTACCAATTAATATAAAAAACCGAAGGTTCCATACAAAAATTGGAGGTTTCGAGCTTTTTCAGAACTTTGGACTTAGCTTAGCCAGAGCCCTTTCATCTAATACCTCACTTGAACTTGGATTTAACCATAAATGTGAAGGTTTTAGACTTTGCTCTGAACCTGTACTACCTGTAGATCAGATACCTATTAGTTTTAATTCCCTTTCGTAACAATGCGTATTTTGACACTATGTCAAAATACGCGTTTTTGCTATATAAACGGCCATAAGTAAATATAGAAATACTTTTTTTTTTCAAATCATGAAAGCATCGACCTGGGCTTATGGTTTGAATTTCAACTTGATATCTCCAAGCGATCCAGAGATAAAGGCTCTTGACAGACAGACAGACAGACGTCCAACTAATAAGGCTTCCTATTCTCCTGAAAATGGAGAAAACACCAGGGATTAGGTTTTAGTGACTTGTAAATATTATTATACTTTATTTATTATATATATTTTCTTTGAATTATTTATAGTAGATTTTTTTACATTTTAATTCATATAGAAAATGAAAAGCATATTTTAGTACGGAATTGTAAAACTACTCAAATATTGCAATAGTACATAACAATGTTCTCTAAGTAAAATCTTCTGAAATAAAATGGTCTTGAGTAAGTCGTTCGCTCAGTCCTTTCTTGTCAAACCAATACTTAGCTTAGTTCTAAATTGTTTTCGAAGTCTATACCCTATTGTTACTTATAAAGTATCTAGAAAGACTTACTAACGTATTTGATCGAAAGTGATCTTGAAGTATTATTAATTAGAAATTCTATGTTAGTTTATTTTGCTTTGTAGCTTAAATTTAAATATAGATAGATATAACTTTTTAATAACTTCTTGAATTTTATATATTTGTCTAAAATATAAGCTTAAGTCTCTAAATATAAACACATATTGGTATCTTAATATGTAAAAATAGAAATTTATTTTTACTTAATTTAAGATACTAAAAATATGAAAGATATTTAATAAACGTAACGCACATATATACTTCATACGTTACGCACGAGTTTACTTGTAATATAAAAAAAAACATAGCATAAGCCGAAAAGCTTTCCTATTCTAAATAAAATATTATTATAATCACAAAGGAAAATAACCATATCGTAGATGAGGCTTAGCATTGAAATGAAAGGTGTTAAGGTAAAATATTTGTGCG
>DWMY01002080.1:0-12609 GCA_018249775.1 Heliconius hecalesia formosus
CCGAGTATATGGTGGTGTTGTCTATTTCATTTATGTAATTTTATTAACATTATACATATTAAATTGATAATTTATATTTATAATGGAACTTTAGTTGTAGTTCAACGAAATTATATTTAATGCTTCCATGCTCAATTAGATATAATTAAAAGTTGTGTATGACGCAACACTTTCTAACTAATATGTTCTTTTCAATTTGAATCAGTAGTTCCTTAGGTTAGCGCATACAAACCAACCAACTCTTAGTATAAATTAAATGTGACTCACAAGCTTTACTAATTAATACTCATAGAAAATATGAATATAACAGGTTTCATCTTCCTCCGCCTAATCTGCCCCGCGCTGGTGGAGCCGCGCGCATGGGGCCTGGTGTCAAGCGCGCCGCCGCCGCACGCGCAGCGCTCCTTGCTCATGGTGGCCAAATGCTTGCAGAATCTGGCCAATCTTATTGAGTTTGGAGCTAAGGTGAGTTTTATACACTACGTATGGTGTCGGTGTCGGTGCCATGGGCGCCCTGAAGTTAGGCTTTTCGAACTTTTGTGAATTGGTCACTTATGAAGAAAGTAGTCGTAAGAAAAATTCTATAATCAACCGGATGTCCACGACTCGTCAACCGTATTGTAGATATGCGTACAGAATAGAGTATTCTTGTTTGCACATATAAAAATGTAAATGATATGATAAACAAATAAATATATAATAAACATATATATATTACTTTACGTTTATTGTATTATATAACTAATAAACATAAAATAATATATAATATAAGAAATAATGTTAAAGTTCAAATTAAGTTGTGCATTTCAATTTCAGTTTTTTAAATATTTTATCAGACAGAACGAAGTATATGTGACATGTATATGTAGCTTCTAAAAATACATGTATTAAACAAAGTTTTAGTTCTCTAATCTAAACCCTAAGGATGTGAAATAGAAAATCAAACATCTTATTATGAAATAGAGATATTGATTTTGTCTAATAACATAAATTCGCCAACAGAGGTAACAACTACATAAACAAACTTATGCATTTTTTTCTATAACTTTTATTATTTTATATTTATATAAATAATAGACTACACAACAGTTACACACCATCATGTAACTAACTGTTAAAGCCACAGGTTGTGAGTTCTATTTCTTTTCGAGGAAAGATAATATTACTTCACTCTTATGTGGAAGCAAAGCGCTGCGTTGAGTTCCGACATTTAACATGTGTGATGTCTCCAGTATGAAGCTAAAGAAAATGCCTATTTCTATGTTAGGAGCCCTACATGGAGGTGGTTAACCCATTCATACTGAAGAATAAAGAGCGTATGGTGGTGTTCCTGGACCAGTTGAGCTCAGTGCAGGACCCCGGCAACGCACCCTCTAACTCGAATAACAACTATGACATTGGTAAGAAATTGTTATATTGCCTATTTCTATTAGTTTTGAGACCTTTGTGGCGCAGTGAGCGTTTGACATTAAATACGATATTTGTGGGGTAATTAATTATTTTTATTCTAATTTTGTTAACATAAAGCTCGGCGTTGAGTTCGTCTCTCAATATAATTATATGATATATATCGCATTTAGGTGTAAAGAAGAATGATAATGGAGTGTAATCAAGCTATGTTCTCGCTGCCTTCTCAGCTATTGAGCAAAAATATATTTTATATTTTTTATATCATAATAGATGATGCCATCTTGCAACAATCACATAATGAATTGCGGAATCAAGTCTAGTCTGAAATTATTCCATATTAAATAATATAAAGCGCATTAGGGTAATTTCGAAAAGCGGTGTTTCTAATCATTTAATCATTTATGTACGCATCACTATTTGGTGCTTTTCTTCGATATTTATCTTTACAAATTTACTAGGTGAATGTAGAAATACTCGCCTTTCAGAATTACCCAAATACACCATATTCGTATAGTAAGCAATAGTGATTTAATACAAAAAAATTACGCCATGAGACGTGACGTGCCATTTTTCTAAATCGACGAATTTGTAATTATTAATTAAAGTACACTTGAAAAAAAAAACAATTATGACAACAGTAAAAACAATGAATATTTAACACATTTTTTTCTACAGCTAAAGAACTGGCCACAATACACCACATCTGCGTCTCCCATCTAACCGAACTACAGAATTTGGCCAAAACCCAACCGGCTATACGAAAACTGGTGACCGTCACGGAAATGCTGACTAAACACAAGCACAAGTATCTCGAAATGATCAGATAGGATATGCCTTTAAATACAGGTATTCTTTATACACATAATTTAAAACTAAAAATGGGTTGAAGAAAAAAGAGAACTGAGTCTATAAAAACTTTGTTTACTTTCCATCCTATGTTATATGCAGGAAAAGTGTAAATTTTTTTATTCGTTTAAAAACAACTAATTTATTACCGTCATGAGGCCGGTCGTGGCGCAGGGGCACTAAGTGTGACTGCAAATCGACTGGTTGTGGGTATCCCCACTCGAGGAGATGACATATTTATTTACATTTATATTTTCATTTCTTCGCTCTGGTGTCGAGGCAAAGCGCGTCGTTGAGTTCCGCCACTCAACACGCAATGCCTCCAGAACTTGGCGGGAAGTGAGGAACGGAGTGTCTTAACACTAGGTTCCCTCTGCCTACCCTGCTGTGTGCGGGATACAGCGTGAAGCTGATGACATATTACCGCCATTGTGGGGCAGTTTTAGCGCATAGACACATGCGTGGGAACGTAAATGCAAGTGGTTGTGGATACGATTCGCACTCGGGGGAATATTTAATATTCTGGTAATAAGGTAAAGGTTTCGCCACTTATCACGTAATGCCTCGAGAATTCGGCGAAAAGTGGGGAACGGAGCGTCTTAACACTAGGTTACTAGGTTTCCTTCGCCTACCCTACTATGTGCGGGATACATACAATGTGAAGTAAAAAAAAAATAGTAATTTATCACTGTTGTTTCAGGGTAAAACAACCGGAACAGAAATAGCAGTAGTCGTAGTTCGCAGGACTGAGTCTTAGTCGTATCGGTGTAGTCATTTAGCTTTAGCCCTACATTACTTACGTTAGTTCCAACGAATGCAACGTGTCCGAGCTGTCTCGTGCCAAATATGTATTCGTTCACTATTTACTTTTATACTTTATTGTATAATGTTTGTGTAAGCATTTATTTAACTGCCTATTTAATGTATTGTTAGCTGTTGGACGGTTATGAATGATTGTTTTTGTTTTTTTTTGAAAACGGCTGAAAATGTCTGTTATTTATTTAATAATGGAAAAAATACATCGAAGAATTTTTTTGTCGTACTTCAAATACGTTTGATAATGTTTAATGTTTAAATTAAAACACTTGGCCGACTCCCATTCTCTCCTCCCTAACCAGTGGTGTACCTTATAGGCCCCTGTGGGTTTATATAATTATTTTTTAAATAATTGACATTTAACCCAAAGACATGTTCGTATCATTCATAACCGCTCCGTATGTATGTATAGGTGCAACAGAAAATGGCTCTCTAGTGTTGTAAGTAGTATTTATTGATAATTATTTGGCTGAATTACTATAGATATTAATGTTGGCATAGAAATGTTAGAGCTATGGATGTAATAAACAATGATTATTTACATATGGGTGTTTAAAATATAATTTTTATTTATCTGTGTCAATTATAAAAAGTGAATGAATATTTGATTTGCTTTTTATAAAAGAAATAATGTAGTAAAAAATATTAATGTTTTTTGTAATTGACCTATATAAATTCTTTTCATTATATTTCAAAATTTTCCAACTTAATCATCTATTTAATGTTTTAAATAATCTGTGCTCAATGTGTCTATTACATCCATTTCGCAAACTATTTTAGTAATTAGAAAACAATCCTCGTACGTAAATCGTAATGCACATGTAAATGGCCGTTAGGTTGAGCACCGACTGATATGTAATAGTAATTCATAAGAGTTCATTCTATATCTTTGTAAGCTACGAGAGCGAAAAATATTTAAAAAAAACCGAGAAGAAATGACAAAATGTAAAAATTTTACGTAATTTTGCTAACGTTTTGTATGTGGTACCCTTTTATACCGATTACCTCGCTTGGGAATATATTATGAGTAGTGTTGCCATTTGATAAAATATTTTAATTAAAGCGAAAATATCAGATGTAAAATTAGCGAGTGGAATGAACCAAAAGAACAGTTTTAAGATACAAGTTTTTATAGTGTTTTTTACATCTGGCGGCACTCGTGTGACTGGACGTTATCTTCATTAAAATGTCTAATCACAAGTTTAGTCCTATTTTATATTTTACTATTTATGCTGTTTATTATTTAAGGCTAGATATAGGACACTATAAGGTTCTACTGTCAATCGCAAGACACCAAAAATATTTTAGAGTGGAGAATTGAATGTGATAGATCCTCGTCTGAGTAGAAATTAGAAATTAAGGGCCCTCCATAAATTACGTCACACGAAATTTATTATATTGACCCCCTTCCTCGTCCTTGTCACTACTGGTCACATGTGAGGTCATCCTCCTTAGTGTGACATGTCATTGTTTGCAAGTTTGCACCTAGAAATTATAAAATTACGACAGTAGTTTGGAAATAACAATTTTTGGTCACACAAAATTTATGTTTAATATTTTTAAAAACAATGTATTACACACTATTTTAAAATGTAATGTCATGAAATTTAGAATCCTTCTTAACACTTTTCATCGACATTTCGTCGACACCCTTCATCCCCTTTAACGTGTGACGTAGTTTATGAATAGCCCCAAATGTATGCAAGTCGTTTTTTATTAATCGGATGTAATTACACCCTTACAATTTATTCTCTGTGATAAAAAAATCTCATTTTTATTTTAAACTTTTTTTACATACATTCTTATAAAGCATTTATGACAAATAGTGTTGTTCTTTGTCACAACTATATTATTACGTTTTTCTTCTTATATCTCAATTTTTTAAGAATTTATAGCTATTATTTTTTTTTCTTGCTCAAGTAAGGAATTAGTATTGTAGTGCCATATTTATACTCGTAAGTGGCTCTTGTGTACTTGCTTTTTACATATAATCTCTTGGGCCCTTTGTATTTTTATTTATAAACAAGAAATAGAAATAAACTTTTTTATTTGAATGAAACTTCTTTTTCTTTTGTTCTCATTTGGTTAAATTTATTATTTATTGTAATGCAACCTTATATTTTTTTAATATATTGTACCGTTTTTGTTGAAACATATTCATTATTTTTTTATTTTGGGTTTAGTTAAAAAACTACTCTCTTAATATTTTTATTGAAGAGTGAAGTAAAACTTAAAGGGTTTAATCTATAAATAGATATTTTATATTTCTAATAATTCTTTTGTTGTGTTATATTATGGTTCAGTAAGAGCTGTTATATATAAAATAATCAATGAATGCCAAATCATGTATGTTTTGGTGTTCATTGATTAGATTAGTGTCATTCATTCATTCATGCGTATTATTATTCGTTTAATTTATTAAAACAATAAGTACAATTATGAACAAAAGTACAGATTGTATATTCTCCTCAGTTTTAAAAGTTTAAGAACCAACCAAAATTTTTTGTGTCTTTTACTCCAATTCTTTGGTTTTGTCAAAAAAATTATAATACACCTATTATAATGTCTACTAAATGTTTGGTACATTTCTGAACCTATTACTATAGGCAAATATAATATTTTACCCATGTCATTTATTTCATCAAGTTTTATTAACTTTATTTATACATAGAACATAGTATTTATATATACTAACCTAACCCAATTAAGATAAACAACAATGAATCCTTTTGGACTCATGTCTAAACAGTAAGAAAACCTATATTGTATGATAGCTTTTGGAATATAATTAATTATATACTATGGCAGCTCAATCGAAATCAAGTGTGCAGTGTTTTTTGATAGATATAATAACAATCCATATATTCAAAATTCAGTTAACAGTTTTCTTAAGAAAACCTCTGTTTTAGTAATATTAAACAGATGAAGTGGGTTTATCTTGATATAAATCAGTCAATGAGATTTATTTACTACTAACTTTCCAAATACATACAATTATTTAAAATATTTTTAAGGGGTTAAATAATTTTAAAATGTCATGATGATTGATTTCAACATAGCATATATTTATATAATAAAACCAAATAAACTTTTTAATGTTTCATTACTGTTGGGCCATAGCCACCCACCCTTTACAGCTCTGTTTTATATATTCAAAATAATGCAAACTTCTCTAATGATTGAATTAATTTTAAATAACAATTTTTACACGAAACTAAGCAGATATCTGTAGCTAATATTGAAATTATTAATTCAAGATTTACTTCAGATTTATTTAAAGTCAGCTTACATACCTTACTTTTATTGTTCACAACTCAATGCATCGAAATTTGTTATTTATTTAGCAATAGCTTGTAGCAGTAGGTGTCTTTGTATTGAACTATGTTAGTTACTAAATAGATTAAGTCTAGACTGATTAATGCTCTAATTTCTAGATATTTTAGAGTATACAATTGAATATGCACTAGATTTTTTAAATGTTTCAAACGCAACTTAGTATTGGTTCTAATAACGTTTTTGTATTGGAAAGTTTTTGAACAGAATTATTTAAAAAATATATAATATTTTGTTTCCGTTATATAATATTTTTAAATTGGCAATGTTTGGTTTTCTAATATATGACAAATGTCATATATTTGATTCAATTGTTTTTAGTAATTATATCATAATTTAAATATAATTGTGTCTGTTGGTGGTTACAAATATGAACATAGTTTTAAATTTTTTTTTTTAAAAACCTCTGTGTATTTTTGTCTTAGTAATACTATTTTTCACTTAAATTTGATCTGTGCTAGAAATCATACTTAATATAAATAAAACTGAAAACAATTATTGCCTTTATTATTTATAATTATTTGTATGTGTTACATTCCTAAGTATTACACTTGCATAAAAAAAACCGTATTTACATTTATGTCAGAAAAAGTATAGCAAAAGCCATAAATATACAGCAAGTGGCCACATAAGGTGATTTTCTTTCACCAATCCTTGCACATTTCCAGAATGTACCCAATAGCCTGGAACAAATAAGAAACAACAATTAATATTATGAGGTCATTGTGGCACAGCAGTGCATTATCCAACTATAAATGTGATTGACGGTTGTGGGTTTGATTCCAACACAGAGAACAAAGAATCCTGCTAATAAGATTAACAATATACACATTTTCAAAATATTTTTTTATTATGTAGTCTTTCAAAGTGGGGACATTAATACAAAGGCAATGAAAACTATATAAAAAGGCTGAATTAATTAATTGATAGTGGGGAAATGAAAAAAAAAATATTAAAATATAAATTAAGTAAAAGCGCAGCTTGAATTCAGCTTTTGTTTAGAGATGGAAGCAGTCCACCACAATGGGCTCAAATAATATTATAAATAATAATTAATCATTTGGCTGGGGGGTATTTATCTAATTGTAATATTTTAAAGAATTATACATACTAAGAATAATGTATATTAATAATGTTATGTATTATAAAGGCCAGTCGGGGCAAATGATCACAAGCGTGCGACTACTAACGCAACTAACGTTGTGGGCTTGATCCCACTCGAGAAAATGACATATATACAATTTTCATTTCTTCATTGAATATGCAATGACTCCAGAAACAGACAGGAAATAGGAAAAGGAAATTCCCTCTGCCTTACCATTAAGTGCAGCGTGAAGCTACTAAATTAATATTTATCATTTTATAATATTGTTAAAAGAAGAATTTACCCTGTTTTGTTACGGTCCATGATGCTAGGGAAAAAGGACCTTAAATATGCACAGGTGCATATTAATAGTAGTATCACTGATAATAAGCTTTGAAAATTAAATATAGCACTCTGAAACAAATTAATATCGTAACTAATAAGTACTTTGCTAAAATATATATGAATTGTTAATATTGATCAGACCATTATTACTATCTATTAATTTATATATGGTTGAAATGAGACTGTTGAACTTCAACACTGTTATTATATTAGAAGAATTTATTTATTGCTGAATCATCCCTAAAAATTAAAAGTAATTTAAAAGTTTGTACATTCAAATAAGCACAATATTTTGGAGTTTGACATTTGACAGTTAGCAACAGGGCAAGAGTTATGACTATAGAATATATGTTCCTTGGTTATGACTGAGTTATGATTATGCGAAATGGCAGTTCTCCAAAACGCACAAATTTCAATTTCCTTGTGATTACTCGTTAATAGTAAATAATTTTAATAAGATGAATATCATATTAAATACTTAACTAAATAATAAACAAGTCGTCTAAACAAGTTTAATGATTTAGTGTATACAAAAATATATTTTAAGAAAAAACCTTTAAAAAATTGAATATTTTACGTGGAAATTTGGTGTATTCTTAGCTAATTTCTTTTCAAAAATATTCGTAATGAAACTATATTTCTTTTTTTTGCTATTTTTAATGAAATAAGTACATACTTAAAGTTTTTAATAATAAAACGTGCTTATAATTTAGGTGTAGTTACATAAAAATCGATCGCAAAAAAAGTTTATAAAAATGGGGTCATTGATCGAGCGAGCTTTTGTTTTAAATATTGCCACGAAAATACGTTATCTAACCTACTGTTTATTTGGGTTATAACAATGTTAACATGCAAAGCTTTAATTTCCGATGGTGCAACTGCCGCCACGGATGCTTTAACAATTTATAAATAAGTCTTAAATGGGATTCTCCTAATTTTAGCACATCAATCGTCATTGATATCTTTATTTACTACTTTTAGATTAAAAATGTTTCGGCAATCGTTAACATATATTTATATTGACATTTTGAACAAAATCAGTAACCAGCAAATTTCATGTACTTTGAATGAGATTTTGATAAAATTCTAACGTGTTTTATACAAAACATCATTGGTTGCGCCATCATTGCCAGTAAAA
Organism: Heliconius hecalesia formosus; assembly: GCA_018249775.1. Taxonomy (NCBI): domain Eukaryota; kingdom Metazoa; phylum Arthropoda; class Insecta; order Lepidoptera; family Nymphalidae; genus Heliconius; species Heliconius hecalesia. The sequence continues at coordinate 8,973 of DWMY01002080.1, forward strand.
TGGTAAAAGATGGCAATGAAGAGAAGTAGGTGAAGACAATGATTATTAGCTTTTAGAATGGACGAATGGGTCTGATTTTAAGTTGTAGTCCTGAATCTTAGACATATTTCTAATAGTACTAGTACTCACTGATGGGTCGTGTAATGATTTTTTTATGTTTAAATCAGCTATGACAAAAAATTTACGTAGTACTTAAATTTTGTTCTTGAATTTTTCTCGGTTTCTATTCTTTTGAATCTTCTTGCTATATCACTTCCATGGCATTCAGTTTCAGTGTAATAGAAACGTTATAAATATTATTACTGTTTTTTGCATATAGAATAGTACAAAAATAAGCTAATTCTACTTAAATTTTAGATTTAGGGTTAATGAAGTATATCTAAAATTTAAAGATTTCTGTTAATATTCTTTAGTTGTTTTTATTTCTTTTTTTCATTATTCTTTATTTTTTATATCTCACTTTATCCCTAGCGGGTTAGTCACAGAAAAAGGAGTGCCAAAAGCCGACTCTAACGACTCGTCAATCTCTTTATAAATGCCATGCGGGGGTTTCTTATGTTTTTTCGTGACCTTCCTCCTGTATATATATTTTCTCCAGAGCCAGAGGGTTTGTGGTTTATAAGACCCGATATTATAGTTAGGTTTATAAGCTCTTTACCCAGACGCAGCTGACATCGATGCATGTCCATTCTTGATATCGGAGATTCCCCCAATAAAGATGCTTCCCCTTTTTTGAACAATGTGTGTTAAATCTCAGTTACTATATAGTATTTATAGGTTTACACACTGCAGAGAAAAATTACGTTTCACTGGTTTTAAGAATTGGATTTACTTTCTTGTTAGACTTAAACATAGTTTTAATGGAAGCTTTTCTCTTAAAATGTTGCAATTCTGTCTGTTTCAAAAGTTGTTTTACATATGGTAGAAGTCCCGGTTGTTTTTCTACTGAGGGTCTTTTGATAACGCTGTAAGGGAGTAGGCATCTTGCTCCGATGAAAGACATTCTTCACCTATCAAAGCTCGTCCCCTAGGTGTACAGCGTCGCAGAGTTGATGGGCTCTTTGAAATAAAGATTTGCCAATGGTAGAAAAATGTGGGTAAGATTCACTATTGAAGTATTTGAGTAGGGTTTCTTTGTTAGCTAACTTAAGATCTTTCAGCCCACAAACAAAATGGTAAGAGTCCTTGACATCTCGGCGTACCGATTTGGCTAACTATTGAAGATACAGTCAGTTTAGTCATATTGTGTATTTTCGGCAACCCATATAATTTAAGATATTTTACACAACTAGTTACGAGGGATTTAATGTTACATAAATAAAAAAAAATTCTAAATATAAACGGAACATATTGTAGCTGGACATTTAAAACGTACGCGTAATTAGAAATACGCAACTTTTATCAACCTACCTCACAATGATACTTCTTGATATTTTATAACTTTTTATGTGTTAAAATTATCTGTAATATGTATGTTTTTTGTTTTCTTTAACCTAATATACTTAGGAATGTGCAGTGGTCACACAAGCCTAATCGGGCTTAAGACCGCGAAGAAAATTATTGTTTTATGTAATATGTTTTAAATAAATAAATAAATAAAAAAAAATATCTTAGGTTTCTTTTTATCGCATAATAATAAAATGAAATATTTTATCGTATGTCAGTGTCGCTCGTCAGTATTGCACAGTTTTTTAAATAAAATAGAATATTTTGTCGTATTTCAGCGTCGTTCGTCAGTATTGCACAGTGTACCCAAACGTGCAACTATTCTATTATTTCACGGTCTCACCAATGTATCTAAAGCACCACTAATTCTGTTTCCAGCGGCAATACGTCTGTGCGTCTTATCTTCATTTCTTTGAAATGCAAGAATAGGCTCTAGTCCTTCTTTAAGAAAGGACTTTCCTTGGGAAGGATATTTTCCCTCGCATGTCACTTTATGCTGCCAAGTTAACATGGCGCAACCATATTCAATACGTGAGACGTGCCTTTTCCTTCTCGCACACAGGCTGAGTGATCTCTATAAACAGACTTCACAACAAGGGAAGCGATTAAAGTATCGTACCGAGGTAGTTTCCCAAAATTTGCCTTATGATCTTAACGATTTTTTTTTCTCTACTGTGTCTTTCACTTTATCATACCACCATTTATCGTGCTTTTTACGAAAATCTCGTTTTCATTTACTACATAGTTCTGTCGCTGCTTTTCTCATATAATTCTTAAATATAATGGCAGAGTATACTTCAACGTTTCCGTTTTCTGTTTCAAAGATGTCTTATATTTTGGAAGTACTTACTCCTCTTTGACCGATGGATCTTATAACTTCTAGCTTCTTATGCCATAATTCGAATCCAAGTTTGGACGTCTCGTACCAACTCGTACAACGAGTACATATTGGTCTGTTTCCAGGATAGCATCCTGAGCACCCGAGTGTCCACAACTTAACCTTAAGTATACTGATCCGCTAGAAATAAGTCAATCATACTTTTCTTGGTGAGAATATAATATAACGTGCAAATGGATTGGTGATGAAGGAATAGCAAAAAAGATTCATGACGAAAAAGTGAGCGGTAACAAATATAGGGGGAGACCTCGGTTGACCTTCGAAAATACAGCATAAAAGATACTGAAGGAGGAAAATTACGTAAAAAGCATGAGGTCGCACCAGATGGCATGTATGAAAAGTTGATGATAATTGACGAGGTGAAAGAGGTATATAGAGACCGTAGCGTTTGGCGTTCCGTTCTCTCCAATTTTCCCACTAGTAATACAGCGTGAAGATAAATAAGTAAGTATTTAATTTCAATTCTGTTGTAAAGAATCATTGTTAGTACCACAGCATCATTTTCCTTCACTTGTTTATCATTATTCTACACTAACCATCATTGTCCATATTAACACATTTTTTAAAAATTCCATTTATAAAATAAATAAGGGTTGTTCATAGATGCCACTTCAATAAACGTGCATTATTATAATGTCCAAGCTTACATCTCACAGCAAAATTACGGCTTTACTCGCTATTTTTTAAAAAGACAATTTTTGTTTAAAAATAACAGTTTTAGGAGAACTGCCAGATAATACAAGTCATCTATAATTTAGCTTTAATATATATAAATGACTAATATTTTTATATGTATACGTTCCAATTTGAATGTTACAACAGTCTTCAAATAAAATACACAGCACTTTTCAATTTTTTTTTTTAAATACACAGCACTTTACTGATACTCAATAATCAACTCTATTAATATTTTATTCTCAAGAGTAAAAATTTATGAGAAGAAATATTGACTTCTTTTTAGAATACAATAATTTCTTTTATTAAGGATGATTTTTATGAGCAAGATCAGATAATCATTCTTCGATATTTCTAACAAAAGAAATCAATTGGATCGTACATATTATAGCAGCTATCCTATTAAAAAATAAAAATAATGCGATTATTTAAACATATAAACATATATATAAAATTTGAAAACATGAATTTCCTAACTATTTACGTTGAAAGCGCCGATTGCGAATGGAAAAATATAAAGTACAAAACTTTATATTTTTCCACTTGTCTATTAATATTAATACGGAGTAGTACTAGAAATTTACAAATTTATCTTTTATGGCAACTTCATAAAAAATA
>DWMY01002081.1:0-12608 GCA_018249775.1 Heliconius hecalesia formosus
ATCTCTCAACTCGGCTTAACTGATTTTAATGCAGTTTTCACTATTAGATTCTAGCAAGCTTCCGTTCACATAGGGTTTGTTGCTTTAGCTTTCAATTTTTATGATGAGGAAATTTATCTCAAGATTAAATGATAGTAAAAATACTGAGAGTACAAGATTTTAAACGGGACTGTAGTGGATTCAGTTCCCATGGAAGCCATAAATTAAAAGTGAATACCTTGACACTACGTTCTCCTTGTCTATCCTGTTCTGTGAGAAGAGTGAAGAAGTAGAATTACCAATACTTACATTCTGACAAAATTTCAAACGAAACAAATTGATCCATGTAAAAGTTCGTTCTATACTTCAGTTAATCCGTAAGCTCAAATTGTCACCGATGAGGCGCAACTGTGACCTGCCTGTGAATGGGAATATCTGTGGCTCAAATCCATTATCAATAATACGATACGGGGAAATAAAAATAATTCACGTCAACCCACAACCGCATTGCGCTTGCAGTCAGGTGCCGTACCGCTGCACCACGACGACCTCAATACTTCCTTAAAGAGAATTGCTAGTACTATAGAAGTATATGAGAATTAATCATTTCGACTTCGTCATCAAAGTCTAAGTAAGACAGACGTAAATAAGAGCTACTCGTAGCATGCAATACAGTTTTAAGCTGAACCTTGCGCCGCGACGTGTGAATTACTTAGTATTTAATTAATTTGGAATTTTGGAACTCGAGGCACTCCTTTGAGAACGTTCTTGGATGTTGGATTTCTAAGACAGATGGAAATTGTATTGAATGTTATAATGTAGGATTTTAGGTGTATATTTATATTATTATTAATACCAATTGAGGCCAAAATTGAGGCAAAGGCCTGCGGTTGTAACGGGACAGGTTGTGGGCTCGGTCCCCACTCGAGGAAGCTAAAAAAAAAACAGGGCGTGAGGTTAAAAAAAACAATGATAACTGTTATAATTGTTTTATCATTAAAATAATGTAATGAAAGCAAGTGCAATTTTGAGGGAGACGGATTCGCGGATAACATTGCCCTAGTCAAAAGGGCAAAATAACTAGAAATGATGTCAGACACATAAGACGAAGAAATTAATGAAGTAGAATTAGAAATTAGCGTGACTTAAACTAAAATTATGACGAATTACGCTAAAATACCCATAAAGGATAAGGATTTTAATATAGAATATGTTTAAAACTACGATAAATTTTTAATTTAATCAGTAAAGTAAATAATGAAGAAGAATTAAATAACCTGGGAAAAGCCAGATAATGGAAGTGAAATTAATTGATTTCAACAGGTGCAAATTGAACCAACAGCTGTCTTGTGTGTGTGTGTACAGTGTGCTACGATGGCTTCAAAATAAAAAAATATATTTAATATTATAAAAAGCGTCTTCCCTTTTTGATTTTAATTTCGGCGTTGAGTTTCAGTAATAGTAATGTCTGGAATTCGGGCAAAAAGTGAAAATATGAGAAGCAGCAATTTTATGTATTTTTGTATTCTAAGTTAGTTTATATAAAGCCTGCTTAGATCTCAGGTCATCTCGGCGGTAATAGCTTTGAATTACCAACAGCCGTGCAGCATCCATTAGGGGTAATCTAGTCAGTAGTCAATTTCGCATAATTATATTGTACATTTTAGGTCCTTCTCACACCATGTAGTAACTAAAATTGATATTCGTCTGTCGTGGCTCTATAACCGGTCTATACCTATACATAATAGTATTTGTGTTTTTATATATATTTCTACTTCTATAGTGTAGTTATCCAATCAAAAACATAAATGTAAAATGAGAGCCAAGTTCAGTAATATGAAATATGCCGTGGTTGTTGACTTCACCGATAAAAGAAGTGAGACCAGGACCAGGTAGTCGGTTTCCGAAGGCGCGGGTTCGAGTCCCGCTACGTTCAAATTTTTATACGTTTTCTAAATAAGTAGAAATAATTATGTAAGATTTGGAAGCATTGCGTCTTGAGTAGCAGAATTTAACGCCATGCTTTAACGACATAAAAACAATTAATATTACATTTCCTCGAGTAGGAATTGACCTCATTACCGATTGCGCTTACTGCCGCACGTACGCGCCCTGTACCTTGATCTTAACCTAACCTAACCAAGAAATCTTATTATTCTAAAAAAATATTAAATATCCTTTTAGCTCGCGGCTCGTAAGCTTTGTCGTTTTGAATTTATGATATTTCCTAAAGTATTTATTATGATACTGTAATGTAAAGTACAATTTTAATCTAGATAAAATGTCAAAGGTGAATATAATATATTTCTTATATTTATATTTACATATATTTTTAGCTTAACGCTGTATTAATAGCAGGTTTACCAGAGAGAACGGAGTGCCTAGTCCACCTAGTCTCAGGAACTATTGGTTTGAATTGCAAAAAGTATTTTTATATATAGTAGTATATTGGCGCGAAGCCGCGCGGAGGCCGATTATTTTCACATTTTGGATTTTAGCTTTTTTATACGTGGATTTGAGAGGAAGCACGTTTCTCGGCGGATGCCTATCGTAACGTAGCGTAAGTCATATTTCTTAATATTTATAATGACTAATCTTAAATTTTATTTTAATTAAATTTTTAGGAACTCTGAAGCTTAATATTAAGACACTTTATTCTCATTAAAACATTTCCGTTCCCCACTTTCCGCTGAATTCCAGAGGTGTGTTGAGTTGCGAAACTCAACACCGCGCTTTATCTCGTTACCAGAGCGATGAAATTATATATTAAATACTACTATACTAATAAAATTCAAGTTTTTGAATGGATTTATTTTATCTGAAATGAGGATTTTATTCTATTTAGGCGATGACAGATCTATCTTATGACAGATCTAATTTTAGGCTGAAACGTTAATTCGTTTTTTTCACTAGGTGTGCGGATTCGGGTTTGTGATTACACATTTGTTTTTATATTTTAAGATAACCTTGACAGGGATTACTAAGAAACCGTTTTCATCAATCAATCTTCTAATTATGAAAAACATATTTTAAAGTGAAAATTAAAGATAACAAAATATTTTTAGAAAAGTAATAAAAGTTTGAACGTAACGAGGTTCGAACCCGCACTTCTTGCAAACACGCGCTGACCTGAGCCATTCTTATCAAGCAATTCTTATACGCTTGTTAATATTTATTTTTGTACAAAAACTTCTTACCTTTTTTTTTTTAAATGCGACAGGTTGTGGGTTCGATTACCACCGGAGGAATTGAATCATTTCCTCGTTCTAGTGACAAGACCAAACGAAGCACAAAGATTCGGCGGAAAGTGGAGAACAGAGTGTATTAACACTCTTGCTACTCTGCTATAAACGGGATAATAAGCAAAAAAGTATTATAGAAAAAATAAATAAAAAGTAATTCAGGTGTAATTTTCTCGCGATGAAATTAAAAAATTGTCTGTTTCTTCGTTACCAACGTAATTGCTGTTAAGTATATACATTTCATGTTTCACAATGAAAATTACAATTGTGAGTGCATAATTTTTTTTATGTTCATACATTTTTCGTATAAGAACAAAAAGTAAAAAGTATATTTTTAAACATTTTTAAAGTGTTATTCCACACTTAGGAAAGAAAAATACTTATTTTAGAAAACGTATAAAAATTTGAACGCAGCGGGACTCGAACCCGCGCCTCCTGGAAACCGACCAGGCGCTCTGACCACTAAGCCATGCGTTCTCGCCAAGCTAGGTCGAAATTTTTATACGCTTGTTACAACTTATTTATGTTGTTAGCATCTCTGTAGGGAGATCTCTGTACGGAGATCTCTGTACGGAGAAAAAGTATATTTTTTTATTAAATAATATAACGTCTAACTATAAATGCGATAGTTTTGGGATTCGGTTCCCACTCGGAGTAATCAATTATTTCCATACTATGGAAAAACTCATTACGGTACTAAATTCTGCCACAATCGTATATCTTATGTCTCGCTTTTTTTTGAAGGATTCAAGCCTGCGACTGTAAGCTGCGACGGTTGTGGGTTCGGTTCCCTCGAGGGCATGAAATATTTGGTAACGAGAAAAAACGCGTGGTGACGAGTTCTGCCACTTCACACGCTATGCCTTAAGAATTCACCGGAAAGTGGGGATAGGAGTGTTTTAATGGGGAACGGAGTGTCTAAACACTAGATTCGCTCTGCCTACCGTGATGGTGAAAAAAAACAATCTTTGTTATACTCATTTGGCCAGGCGGGCGAAGCCGCAGGCATACGTTACTATAGAAAATACTAGAAACTTAATATTCCAAGGCTTTGCTGCGTAAGTGTTGAGCCCATACATTTTTTCAAAGTACATTCTAACTTAACTGGACTCGCCAGTCAAACGAAATACGGGATGAAAGGTTCCTTTGAACCCCACACTTAATAAACGTTTTATAAATGGCTCTCGTACAGCCGTATACTGTATACGTGTTTTGTTAGAGACTATGAGAGGCATAATATTAAATTGCTACGTTTGAACCGATTGCGTTACATTGTTGCCCGCGTTCTCGTAATGTCAGAGCGACTTTAATAGACATTTTATTTTTGTACGAGTATATGGGTATTTTTTTTTGTCAATATGCTTGTGCAAATAAATAGAAGCCAGGTAACAAGGCTAAGCGCGGCGTTGAGTTCCTTCACTCATCAAGCAAGGCCCCGAGAATTGTGCGGAAAGTGTGGAACGTAAGTGTCTTAGTGGGGACAAGGCGTCTTTCTCTCTGCCTATCCTGCTACGTGCGGGATACAGCGTGAAGCTAAAAGTACAAATTAATGGTTAGTAATAGGGCTACAGTACTTTTAATGTAAATTCTTAATTTCAAGACTCTTATTTATATAATCCACACGTACTCTCATCAAAATAATCTGTCTAATAAGAAATAATATTACAATTTCAGAATCAGAGCGAGGAAATGAAAATATGAAATATTTCAATCCCTCGAGTGGAAATCGAACCCGCAACGTATTGCCTTTATATTCTCACGCTTGTGCTCCTGCGCCACAACTCTTTTGCAGCCCAGTCCTTAGTCCAGTTTGGGGTATTCATTTAAATTTGTGTAGAAAACCAAAATGGCTTCTATTTTCAATTTACTGTTTGATTTTTTATTCACATAATATTTTTAGGTATATTTTAAAACGTTGTTGTGTAAAAGCAATCGAAAGCAAAATTTATGAGTTAAACCTCAATAAAATGTATGTACTGCGGCTGTTTTATGGTAAATGTTACTCTGCACTGAAATATATTTTGAATATATTTTATATCAATTTATTTACTAAAGACCGTATTCCAAAATCACTCTCAACTCTAAGATTAGATCTTAAGATGGCGATTTCATTTATAAATTAATCCTTTTCTGAGTGTAGAAAAATACTTTAAAAAATGTTTAAAATAATTTGGATTTATTTCTAGCATTGCTGTATCTTTTCCACATGACGTTCTCAAAAGAAAATTGTATGAATGTGTGTCTAGATCTTCCCGACGACGACAACCAGCCCGTGTGTATGATGTACAGTCGGTATAAACGTGGATACCAGTTTTTTGTAAACTTGTGCCATGCTCGACGGGCTATCTGTAAGGATAATTTATGTGAGTTTCTTTTTAGTATTAAAAATTAAAAAATTAGCTTCACGCTGTATCCCGCACACAGCAGGGTAGGCAGAGGGAACCTAGTGCTAAGACACTCCGTTCCCCACTTTCTGCCGAATTCTGGAGGCATTGCGTGTTGAGTGGCAAAACTCAACGCCGCGCTTAACCTCGACACCAGAGCGAAGAAATGGAAATATAAATTTAAGTAAATATTTAATTCCTCGAGTGGGGATCGAACCCATAACCAGTCGGTTTCACAGTCACACTTCGTGCCGCTGCGCCACGACTGGCGTCACTGCTCTTTGGCTCTTTTTAGTATATTCTTCCTATATTATTATATTTTTCTGCTTTGGTAGACAAAGCACGGCTATGGGTGTCATCGCTTAATATCCAATCTCTCGTTGGCTTTTTGGGAGCAATTTGCTGAAAAGTGGGCAGCGGAGTTACTAAGTCGCTTACTAACTTTTATTACTAATTTTCTCTGAATAGGTAATCTACAGTGCGGGAAAACGCGTGAAGCTTCTTATTACCTAGTATATTTTTTGATTTTGTATAGTACTTAGGAGTCAATGTTAAAATATATGATATCCATCATATATAACATTGACTTTGAGTTTAAAATCTTTAGAAATATTATATTACAGCGATCGTACACTCCATACTGTCTAGTTGAATGCTAAAAAATATTTCTGTTTCAGCATTACAAATGGTTCATCCAGCGAGATGTCTCAAAAGCGGCCAGTTCTACATGGGTATAGATTAAGAATAACTTAATATTAATACGTTTACTAATGTTTTGTTGCAGTGAAGTTTTATGTTATAAAAAAATATATTTTAACATGACTATATATTTTTGAATCTACGGCTGTTATTTATAAAATACTATCCATTTCCAGTTGGTGATTTGCGGATCTCAGCGCCGTATTTTGTCTCAATAAATACGAAGAAACTACTAATATATGACTATTTTATATAATAAAAGGAATTCTATATCTGGCTAATCGCATATAAATTGATACTTTATATTCGTAAACCCTCGATGTTTCGAACACTTTGCAGCAGCAAGTGGTCACTGGTTGATCGAGGTGGCCTTAATCTGCCAGTTGACACATTTAGAGGTGCATGTGACTGTAAGCGCGACAGGATGTGGGTTCGATTCCCGAAAAATTAAATATTTAATATTTTAAGTTCTTTGCTATGGTGTCGAGGCAAAACACGGCGTTGAGTTCCGCCACGGAATACGCAATGACTCCAGAATTCAGTGATAAGTAGGAAGCGTAGTGTCTTAACATTAGACTCTCTCTGCCTATCCCGCTACATGCGAGATACAGCGTGAAGCTGAAAAAAAAAAACAATAAACAACTTTCGATGATCATTTCGTTTTTGATTTATAAGCTTATAGTCATTGTTAAAATTAAAATTGAAGTATAAAATTAATAAACTATACACTAACTAATACACATTAAAATATCTAACAGACGCCATTTCCTGGACCCAACTAAAAGTAACTATAAATTATTCGGTTACAAAACAACTTTAGTATTCTGTTATTGAATTATTTGAAAGTTTGTTATATTATTGCTCCTGTGGTTGTGTAGTTTGTTTATGGGTACAGTCCTAGGTTGGAATCGTTTTTATTTTCAATTATTTTTTTTAAATCGAAGGAAACTGGAGTAAAAGTATTGAGTGTATAGTAGTTTATTGCGAAACGTTTCATAATCTTCTCTATAGGAAATTGATTCTTTTTCTCGTGATTAGGGAATTAACAGTTAGAAACTTCCTAGGCCTTATTTGACAGAGACAGGCTGAAATCTTAATTCACCAACTTCACCTGGTTTTGTTTGTTGGTTGTTGGTGAAATTGATTTCTAAGCGTGTGGTAGCTTCCCGTAGGACTGACACTGCTGATATTTAGTTTCGATATTTTATGGCTTGAATTAATAAAAGTGCATGTAAAGACTTATTTAAATAAAGAACGTTTAATTTTTTTTTTTGCGAGTGATATGAGGCAAATGTTTTTTTAGCTTAACGCTGTATCCCGCTCACATTTTTCATCCGCTCCGTTCTTCATTAAGACACTTCCTTGCTGCATTTTCAGGTATTGCATGTTGAGTGGCGGAGCTCAACCTCGCGCTTCGCCTTGTTACCAGAGCGGGCATATAAAAATATTAAATAATTTATTTCCGGAGTTGGAATCTAGACGTCGCGTTTACAGTCGTACGCTTATTCTCCTGCGCCACGACGGTGCGGCGTCAAAAAAAGTATTTTTTCTTGAAAGAGTGGAAAGAAACAAAATAATTTCGATGATATAGCATAGTCGTCAAAGGACTTGGATAGTATACAAGAGCGGGTTCACATATTGCTATGTTAAAATTTTTATACCTTTACTGTGTGTGGGATACAGCGTGAAGCTGATTTATTTTAACAAATATTAAATTCATGCAACCAACTAAAATTTTTAAAATAAATGAAATCCTTTAAACTAACAATTTTAAAAGTTTTTTTTAACTATTAATAACTATTTAAGTTAAAAACTGGTGTGGTCATATTTAGAGGTGCACTTGTAGTAGTAGTTGCATCGAGAGTCGGTGGGGATGCGTTAAACTGGAACATTACTAGCTCTTAAGTGACTATTGTACCGGCGACCTGTGGGGAAAGAGACGGAAATCATCATTTATTTATTTTTTTTATTTATTAGCTTTACGCTGTACCCCGCACACAGTAGGGTAGGCAGAGGGAACCTAGGGGAAAGACACTCCACTTTCCGCCGAATTTTGGAGTCATTGCGTGTTAAGTGGCAGAACTCAACGCCGCTCTTTGCCATGACACCAGAGCAAAAAAATGAAAATTAAATAAATTTCAATAAATATTTCATTTCCTCGAGTGGGGATCGAACCCACAACCGTCGCGTTACACTCACATTCGTGTGCCACTATGCCACGACGGCCTCTTAAAGACGTTAAAATAAAGTCTAAATATAGTTATGCCACTGTGAAAGCGACCATTTTGGATTTCCTGGATCTGGTAAGTCGTAATAAGATAAAGCACGAGGTTGAGTCCCACTCAGTCATCCCATAATGCCTAGAAAATTGGAAAGAAAGTTTAGAGTTGAGTGTCTTAGCAGTAGGTTCCATTTGCTATAAAACAGTTTTTATAGCAAATACTAGGCTAACTAGAGTAATAAATAATATTTTATAGTAGAAAGAACTATTTTTTGCAGCTTTGAATTTCGCCTCTAAACCCGCTAATTAAAATGAAAATCGGAGAATAGAGTGCCTTGACACTAAGTTCGCTCCACCGCCACTGTCATATGTGAAATTCAATGTAATTAAAAAAAACCGTCGTAATATAAGAATCAATATTAAAAAAAATATCATAATGATAAAAATGTAACGCGATCAAATACGTCCACTTAACACGAACAAGCGATCAGAAATACTTAAAAGTTAGTTCATTTGTTTTGATTGAATCTCTCCAGGATTGGCACTCTGGAGTCGTTCCAGTTCATGCAACATTCAAGTTTTTACTTCCCTCAGCATATTATAATAGGATTTTTCCAGGTGAAGTTGGAGTGACATAGAAATGGACTTTTGTGCTTTTAAATAAGACTGAATGGAGCTTTATAGGTTTAGCTTACGTCTTTTGTTCGCCGTTTCTGATTGATCAAAGAATATGATTTTTTACTTTTTCAAGTCATTTTTATAGAAACGATTTATAACTCGACGAAAATATATTTCTATGTAAATATATTTTTTGAGCTTCAGATATATATCCCGCACAAAGAAGAGTAGCGGGAACCTTGGAACTAATATTGAGACAATTCGTTGCCATGAAGATATTTCCGTTTTTATCTTTCTATTGAATTCTAGAGGCGTGCATGTTAAGTGGTGGAATTCAGCGCCGCGCTTTGCCTTGTTGGTTACCTCTAAAAATGTTTCTTAAACATTATTATTAAATGTTTATGTTTTAACATCATCTAAGGTGTTATTCCTCGAAAAGAAAATATATATATTTGAGAAAACGTACAATAATTTTGTCGTAGCGGGATTCGAGAATGCACCTCCTGTGTTCCGTCCAAAAGTCCAACTCTTGGAGAGCCGTGATTCGAGTCCGCTAGGCTTTTTTCTAAAACATATTTTTTATACTCATTAATAATATTGGAAACGAGGGAAACCTCAATATTATGTTTGTATTACTTACAATAAATAACAAACCTTTAGTAACATTAAAAAATTGTAATCCACTCAACGCCACTTTGTCCCCGTTCACCTGATCCAGAAACCTTTGGACCTGTAATAAATTGGTATCAAACTTGGGTTGTGGTCGTGGCTGGTAACTTCATGAATAGTTACTGTGAAATAAGTTATATAGAGTGACTGAGGTTAAAAGATATTTTGAATATTAATTTATATAAGTATATTGAGGTCGTCATGGTGGAGTAGCATAGAGTCTGGTTGTAAACACGACGTGTTGTAGGTTTGATTTCCACTTGGAGGAATGTATTATTTTCATTTCTTATCTCTGGCAAGAAATTGAGACTCGGCGGATGTGTACCGCCAGTCATCGCGCAATGTCTAGAAAATTAGGTGGTGCAGGGGAAACGGATTGTCTTAGCATTAAATTCCCTCTGCCTAACCTATTTATAAATATATCCCATTTATACGTGAAGCTATAAACGCAAAGTTTTACACTAAGGCACAATTTAATTATGTTATTAATAATTTTAGCTAAAAGTAATATATATTATAGTTCTTAATTTTATACTTCAAAGAAATAAAGCCTTATTTATGTCGAAGTGTCAATACTTACGAAGGTCAAGTCTCTACTGACTTACTTTTATCAAGTGGCAGACAAGAACATTTTCTTTTATTCTTAATTTTGTTTCAAGTGTCTATTAAGTAATTTCAGCTATCATTATATTATAACTGACCTGGTTTCTTGTAATTTATGCAGATAGGAGTTAGTGTCAAGACACTCTATTCTCTGATTTATGCCAAAATTTGAGACCATGTTTGTAGAGCGCTAGCCCGTAGTCATTCCAGTGCGGGGAAATAAAAATAATTCATTCCCCTAAATAGAGATTAAACCGAAAACTGTCGTGCTTACAATTAGACACTAAAAATTGTTATATAATATGTACATAATACCATATTATATAAAAAAAAATAGTAGGTACTCCATAAAGCTATGTACATTTTTTTATTTGATACATCTTCACTTTGATTTACTAAGCATCTTATTCAAAAGTATTATTTGAAAATTGTTTTGGAATTCGATAGGAGAGAAAAATATTTTTTGGATAGGTAATAAAAAAATCAGTACTTCGGGACTTCAACCTGCGCCTCTAGGAAACCATCGAAGCAACCCAGCTAATGCTAAGAGGCGCAGGTTTAAATTCCATAAGGTGCAATTTTAATACTTTTTTAAAATTGTTTTAGCCACGTATTCTTGGAAGTGAAGTGAAAACTTCTAATCTACATAAAATACTACTAGAAATGCAAGAAGATGAAGAAAAATATTACAAATATAGTTTAGATCTTCATTTAACGTTTTCGTAGAAAATACGGTTATATGGAAATCGTTTTCAGAAAATTCATAAAGATTTCCATTCTAAGTATAGAGTGTTTGCAAGGAAAGAAAAAGAAATTAATATTTATTTAGAAAGCGTATAAAAATTTGAACCCGCGCCTACTGGAAATCGACCAGGCGCGCTGACCACTAAGCCATACGTTCAGAGGCGCGGGTTCGAGCCCTGGTACGTTTTCTAAATAAGTGTTTTTCTCTCCTAAGTGTGCAATAACAGTTTAAAAATGTTTAAGAAATTAATGTTTTTCCACATAAAATGTTAAACGATTTAAAAGAAAATATAATATTTTAACTTTGACATATGAATTTAATATGAAAAAAATAATCATTGGGTATCTGAGGAATCATAAAAATACAATGATCAGGAATTTCTAAATAGTACCTATTATTATTACAAGATATGCCATAATTTGTGCAATATGTTAGCTAAAGACATTACGTCTTTAATTGAAATAACAATATTTGATAGTATAATATTTAAAAAATAAATAATGTCAGTAGTAAGTTTTCTGGAAAATTTTATATTTACACTATTAAAAGCGTTTTTTTTTATTATAATATTTTCTTAAGCTTACCCTTTCTCTTGATTGGAGCATTCGGCTTGTCCTTTTATACCGTCGCTGAAAAAGATCTTTTATAAATATTAACATGATACAGTTTACAAAATTATCTTAAAAGGGTTCCTTTTTTATCTCTTGAGAATCTTAAAGAAATGTTTTATTTAAGACATTTTAGTTTTGAGAGCTTGTCATCCCGCTCAGCAGTGTAGGCATTGAGAAAAGAATATGTTAAGACTAGAGGTCACAAACTGGTATCCCAACATTAAAAAACGCCGAGATACCGGACCGAATGTAGGATATATCAGCCTCACGCTGTATCCCGCATATGACAGCCTCACATCGCATATGAAAAAGACAAATTTTTCGAGACATTACGTGTTCAGTGGTGGAATTCCGGGCTTTTGTGGCCCATTACCAGAGCGAGGGATAGAAAATATTAGAATATTTCATAACTCTGAGTTACTAGACTTCATAATAATATAAAAAAAAAAAATCAACGCAGTTTTCCCCTTCATATTATTGCCAATATTAAATCAGTGAATGTGGTATTTCAATCTTGGCTATTTGTGTTTATTAAACGGATTTAATTAAAAATATAAATATGTAAAGGAATACTTAGTATTCGTTTAAGATATTTTATAGCAGAAATATAAAAAAATCTATAGTGATAGAATATATATTTATAAAAAAAACGATTAAGACCAGTCGGATTCGAAGTAGATATAAATCCCAAATTTAAATTTAAAAAAAGTTTATTACCGTTTTATGACTATACTTATACAATTAAAATAACAAGCTAAAAAGAATAATAGTAAATTAAATGAAATACAAAAATAAAAAATGTAAAAAAAACAAAATTCAATGCCAAGATTAGTTTCA
>DWMY01002082.1:0-12607 GCA_018249775.1 Heliconius hecalesia formosus
GTAAAAGTCATCAGTGAGAGTAGATATGAAAATGAATTAAATGAATATGTTGCTTGGAAATGTCTCAAGGTTTCTACTTAAAGACATAATGCGAGATGATTTGTTTTGAACAAATATTTATCTGTATCAGTAAACCTAATATGCACTAGTGGCTTTTCTGACTTTGACCTTGACCCTATGGTATTTTTTATTACAGAAGCAACGCCAGCACATTGAAAGGAAGGGGGAGGAAACTTAATAGTAAGACATTTAGTTCCCCATGCACTACCCAATTTTCAAGATATTGCGTGTTGAGTGGTGGAACTCAACGCCACTCCTTGCCTCGATGCCAGAGAAATAAAAAAATATTAAATAATTATTTCCCTCGAGTTGGAATCAAACTCACAACTTGTCACGTATACAGTCGTACGTATAATTGCGCCCCAGTGCAACACCTGCCTCCTAACCTGGCCTCTTAGTAAGTTCATATTTAGCAATATTATTTAACATTCGTCGAGTGGCGAGTTAAATAAAAAAAACAACTTTAATCAAGAAACCAGGAAGGCAGAAAAACTACGTGTTTTCCAAGGTCAACCGAGGTCTCCCCCTACCTCTCTTACCGCTCACTTTTCCATCATAAATCTTTTTGCCATTCTTTCATCACTCATTCGTTCGACGTGCCCAAACCAGCTGAGCACGTTCTTCATTCTCACCGTGACATCCTCGCTAGTACTTGTCATTCTGTGTACCTCTTCATTGCGGATTCGATCAGGTAAGCAGACTCCGCCTATCCTACGAAGAGATCGCATCTCCACAGCATTCATCTTTCTTTCATTCTTCTTCTGTAATACCCACGTTTCGCTGCCCTATAACAGCGTCGATACCAACACTGCACTGTGTACGGCCAAACGCGCAGCGGTGCTGACATTTCGCCGTCTCATCAATGCAGCTAAGGCTCCGTTCACCCTGTTACCGGCAGCAATACGCCTTTCCACATCCATCTCGTATCTTCCATCTCTGCTGAACAAACTTCTTAAGTTTACCACTTCACTCACTTGTTCTAATATCTTATCATTTACACTGATCTTGCATTCCGTCCTTTCTTCATCTCTTTCAAAAAAGGGGGTCCAAGATGGAAGGCTTGCTCGCAGCGACCCCTGCCAGCCCTTACGAGGGCTGCAACGTTCCATCCGCCACGTGCACCTCAAGAGAGCGCACTGATAGGGCGTCCCTTTGGGGGGACGCCCTATCAGTGCGCCACGCGCACCAGTGCGTCCCCGCTGGTGTGTCAAGTGGCGACGAATGCGGCGTTGGGGACCGCCACCCAACACGCCATGTCCGTGTCCGGGAGTTGTAGGACGGAGCTACAAATAGCAGAAAAACGCTTGTGTTCAAATATTCCGTTCCCTACTTTCCGTACAATTTTCGAGGGATTGCTTTCTGAGTGGCGGAACTCAACGCCGCGGTTTGTTTACAAGAGCGGGGAAATGAAAATATATTAAATATTCGTCGGAGAACGAAGTGGGGATAGAAACCACAACCGTTGTCGTTGAGCGCTACCAAATTACAGCATGGTCATCGAGTTGTGGCCATCCTAAAGTAAGGTTTTCTGAACTTTTGGACATTGTACGGTCTGAAAGAAAATAATCATTAGTCAGAAAAATCTTAATATCAAATTGCGCATCCATCTTAAGATAACTTCAGGGCGGCCACGACTCGCTGATCGTACTGTAGGTAGGTAAGTAGAGTAAGTCAGTTCTAGGTTGAAACGTAAAACTGTGAGTAATGACAGTGAATTATGCCTTCTGTGTTTTATGTTCTGGGTTTGTCGTTTTACTTCCTTTTGTATGGAGTTCCCTTGTGTTCTTTATCAAGGTCTGTATATAAAATGTTATATTATGTACATTATGTTACAATTTCTGTACAATTTCAATGGTGATGGTTGTGGGCTCGATTCTCGTTTGGGGTAACTAAATATTTCTATTTCTTCAATGTGGAAAGAAGACTCGAAGCTCGGTCTTAAAATTGAGTAAAAAGTGTAGAACGGAGTGTCCTAGTGTCACCCTGTCTGCCATGTAGGATACAGAGTTAACGTAAAATGAGATGATTTACCTGCATAAATGTAAATATACAAAAAAGCGGATAAAAAAATAAAAAAGGTATGTATTATTATTATATCCATATACCATATAACTTAAATTAAACGGAATTGGAATCTATTAACAAACATAAAGAAAATAAACCAAAGTCCTGATATAAGGAAATATAATAAAAATAGATCACAATACGCTTAGGTACAATAAATAAAATAAAATCAAAAATAAAAATTTGACCAAGTTAAATGTTTCCCAAACTTGGCTTTTCTCTTTGATAAAATTTCAACAAAGTTACTCCCGAGCAAGAAATAATCGAATCAAAACAGCCTGCTGATAAACAGTTTAAGGAAGGCTGAAATTTGCTCCAAATTGGTCCTTTGGTGAGATTTCGTGTGTGAAATTGTATTGTTGTCGTGGGGAGTTCCCGTTCTACTGTTGCTTCTTCGTGGAGACTTGTTTTGTAACTTTTTTAGAAACTCAATGTCAATTTCGGTGTCAATGTCAAATTAATTTTATATTTGACGCATAGCAGAAGGAATTTGGTGTTAAAACACTCTATTTCTCACTTCCCACCCAATATGTGAGATATTGCGTGTAGAGTCTCAACGCCACGCTTTGTTTATCAGGGCAGTAAAAAAAAAAAATTTTAACATAATCCACAGCAGTTCCATGTACACAATTATAGTAGTACTCATTTTATAATAAGTAAACAATATATAAATGAATGATAATACGAATATTTTTTTAGTTTCACGCTGTTCCGAGGTTCCCTCTGCCATATGTCTTTGTGGCAGAGGGAACCTGGGAACCTAGTGTTACTACACTTCCGTTCACCATATTCCGACGAATTTTGGATTTTTTGTTTGATGAGGGTATTAACTTAACGCCGCGTTTTACCTCGTTATTGGAGCGAGGAAATGAAAATATTAAATATTTCTTTTTCTTGATTCGATTACCAGTTGGTAATCGAATCGACAACCTGTCGTGCACCTGCCTGTGTAACCTGTCGTCACAGTTGAACGCTTATGCCTCTGGCCTCTTCTTATATATTATAGATGGATTTACTTCTCTAACCGACAGCGTAACGTATTTCGCATTTCGCACAGCTATAAAAGCATGTAGAGCCGTAAATGAATTTTAATCCACCTCTCAATAAAGAGTTTGCTCAACAAAGCAATACAAAGTTTTTTATCGACAGACAATCATTATAACAGTGCGATTCTTTGGAACGGCTCTCATCCGAGAAATTCGTCTATTGTCTATGCAGGGAGTGGAGCTGTGAAGCCAACGAACAGCTACAGGTTGGAGAGGTGATGTGATGTATTAGTTTTTAAACTATATATTTATTTTAGATTATTAAATGTTCAGATAAAATTAAACAACGAAACACTAAACTAAACAAAAAAACGAAAAACATTTTCAGCAGCATATATTTTCAGAATCGGTTTCTATTATATGTATAACCAAGCCATTTAAACCATCATAATGTAATGTGACTGCGCCTGATTATAATGATTATAATCGCGACCTTTGTGAGTTTGAACCCCACTTAGGGGAATGAATAGACATAAGTAATTTTCGTTTTCCCGCTCCGGTGCACCTCACCAAACGCAAATACCTCAAAAATTGCGCAGAAAATATTATTATTTATTTTCGTTCGTAGTTTTCAACAAACAGTTTCTTCTACGACTTATCTAATCTGAGGGCTCGATGGTCTCTCAAAGACCGCTTTGTTGGCAGATGAAAAAGCGGTGATTGGAAATGTCATTTTCCCAGCAGATGCAGATGAGACGGCACTGCAGGGCACTATGCACCGTGCACGCCCCGCTCTGAGAGCCTCACACGGTACGATAAACTGATAGCTTTGAATGCATGGAGTTTTATCAAACGGTTATTTACTGATACAGACTAGGATATATAGGGGTGTTGGGTAGATTAGATTGGTTATCCTTTTGTTTTAAAGTATGAGTACATTTTTGGGAGAATTTAGGATATTTAGAAAATAAACTATTCTATTTCATCAAGCTAAACTATAGGAACATATGCATAGTACAACATAAAGACGCCTCCTGGCGATATACGCTTGTGTCTTTTAAACTAGTCTAAACTAAACTAGCTTCACGCTTTATCCTTAGCGGGGTAGTCAGAGAGAACGGAGCGCTAAATGCTACGGTCTCTACATACCTCTTTCGCCTCGTCCACTGTCATCCACCTCTTCATACATGCCCTCCGGGGGGTTCTCATGCTTTTTACGCGACCTTCCTCCAGTATCTTTGATACTATGTTTTCGAGTTCTCCCCCTACCTCTCTTACCGCTCACTTTTCCATCATAAATCTTCTTTGCCATTCTTTCATCACTCATTCGCTCGAAACTAGTCGATAGATTTTAATATGGTTTTCGCTAATATTTTTTTTACTGAGCTCAGACAATGTGTGAATTGTAAAGTTTTTTAGTAAGTTATTAGATTATTATTAATGTTTTAAGCCTTTCGTAAATTTATGAAAATATTTATAATCATATATTTTACTATAAGATATTGTTAGATTGAAATTGAACGCGATAATCTTAGAAATTACTGGTTCAATTTGGCTTTTTTATGTGCTGGATAGTCCATTTAACGAGGAATAGTATTTAGTGTGGTAGAGTCACGTCGCCAGCAATGGCAACACGCATGGGGAGACTCGACCGGATCATTACCACACCCGGCATTTAAAACCGGCGTGAAGTAGTGGCTTTATGCCACTGCGTTTCGCATCAGGTAATGCCGGGCTCCGGTGCCCAACCCACCTTACAGGTAGGCAACGCACCTGTAGCTCCTCTGGTGTTGCATGGAGTCGTGGGCGGCGGTGATCACTTACCATCAGGTGACCCGAACGCTCGTTTGTCTTATCTTTTCCATAAAAAAAAAGAATACTATATAACATTACGTTAATTATTTCGATGTAACCCATTCTATTTGCTGTAGAGTTACATTGGGCAGTTAGAATATGTCAAGTGTTATACACATTTCTTAGTTATTTTCAATTATTTGACCATGACAAGGAAGTCGCAAGAATTAAAAGCTTGTAACTTATAAAATATTATCTCAACTATTAGATTTTTTCTTAACTGTATCATCTTTTAATTCTCCTTATTGATCAATTTGTTACCAATATCTAAAATTCATTTTTCGATAATATGTAATAAACATTTAATCAACTCTTACATATACGCGAATGGCCCTTATAAAATATTTTTCCAAAAAAAAACAATATCAATGTACAATGTAAACACAGTATCAATGGACAAAGATCACGTATAGCTCGTGACCCCGGAGATAGATAATAGTTTACAGCAGTAGCGTTACGCGCTGCTTCCTCTCTGGCTACCCTGCTAGGAATAATGTTTCACGATGTATCCCGCATGAAGCAGTGTACGCAGCAGGAGACCTGGGAACTAAGTGTTAAGACACACCGTTTCCATCAAAACGTTCTCATATTTCCCTCGATTTCTCAAGACGCGCGTTGCGCGTTGAGTAGTGGAATTGAACGCCGTATAAGACTAAAGAATCCAAGCAAATGAAAAATAAACAAAAAAGATACAACACAAATATAGTTATATACATATATGTTTATTTATTAAGACGGTAACGATGAAAGAGGATGTGAAGTGCTGAGACTTGGACCGCCGCAATAAATTAAAAGCTAGAATTTTGTCAAATAAGGCATAGATTTCACGCGTGAGAATATATATAATTTTTATTTTATAACTTCTATTTAGAGGCTGTCGTGGTATTCTACATTTTTTCCGTTCTCGTAACGAGGCAAAGCGCGGCGTTGAAGTCCGCTACTCAACACGCAATGCTTCAAGAATCTCTGGTAATATGAACCGCGGTGTTGAGTAGAGTTAAGAAAAAAAAACTATATGCATAGTTTCACTTTAAATTCCTTTCCACTTTAATCCTATATGCAACAGGGTAGGCAGAATTTAATGCCGGAGGGTTTGAGTATAATGTACTTTGGTAACAAAACAAAGCGTGGCGTTTAAGCCCGCCACTGAACTCGGTACTTCTGAAAAGTTGGGCGGAAAGTGGTGAACACAGAATTATATATATTATAACCAGGTTTCCTCTGCCTACCCTGTTATATGAGGGATACCCTGTTATATGAAGGATACAGCGTGAAGCTAAAAAATTATATTGTTAGGCAAAAAATATTTTACACCAATTTTCTGGAATTTAACACTTATTTTCTAAAATTATATAAGAACGAACCTATAGAAATTTAAACATATTCTGTTCTAACTCTAAATACACTTCTCTACACAGAAGTATATTACAAGAGGCAAAATGAACTGTATTTAGAGACGACTTCAAGTACTAACCGTATATTCCTACACTCCGCAAAGACGAATGAATTGCTGCGGTACTTGTACGGCATCGGTTGACGTTTAAATATTTCCTTTTTATACTCGATTATATTATATATATATATATATATATATATATATATATATATATATATATATATATATATATATATATATGTGTTTAATATTAATTTAAAATATGATATACTAAATACTACTATTAGTCAACGCTATGTTATATTTTCTATTTGACACAAACTACTCTTATTTTAATGTATGGTGAGTGGCTTGTGACCTGTAAAACAGGTAGACCCAGTATGGATACCAGTGTCTCACATTAGTGTTTCACTGTTCGCCACTGATTTCTCTCTTAAATGTATATTTATTAAGAACAAGCTTTGTGAGAAGAGAATAAAGATTTATTATGATTATTTCCCCTCTTTGGTAACAAGATAAAGCGCAGCGTTGAGCTCCACGATATTGATTTTTATATATTATATTTTTATATAGTAGTATGAAATCAATATCGCGAATGGAAAAAATAATACATCCCTGTTCTTTAGAAGAATATACATATTTCCAGAGAGCCAGAGACGAAGCCTTTCAGTTTTTTATTATAACTGATTTGGTTACAAATAAGCAATGTTTCTACGTAGGCAGGAGGCAAAGTCGGAGAAGAAAACATTTTCTTTTATGACTATAACTTTTCATGAAATTATCAAAGCTACAACGTTACTTCACTCAATTATTATACTAAATGAGAGAACCTATTACTTAAATTACAACACTTACAAATGAAATATTCGATAATTTTCATTCGTCGTTTTAGTTCTCTATGCAATATCGTATCACCGAAACGTCCAACTAACACGGCAAACCAGTAGAGCTCCATCTAGCCAATGGTACACCACTATTCTCATTTTCCAATATAATCTAATGTTTTAGAGGAAATCAATAGATCAAGGCGTGGATAAGTACTTTAATATCGTACCCTCGTCAAACCTTCATATTGGCTTCGGTAACACCTACCCTTTATGTCTTTTGCCCACAGCCTCCGGTACAAGCAATTCTGATATTTATGACACACTTATATAATCTATTTTCCTATATTACCAACTTATGATGTAATTTTAGCGTATTGTCGATACAGAACTACTATCAATACAAAAAACGTCTAATTTTCTAAGCACAAAGCTAAAAAACCGCTTGGAGTTGGAAATGTAGGAAAATTTAGTTTGTGGAAACCATTTAACACGTGCTTTGTCGGAGCAGTGATCAAGTGAGCCGTTAATGATTAAACAAATGAATAAGATTGATAACAAGACAATGCGGTGGGACATCGTCGTCAGATGTCTGAAGATGCAGTGGGATTGTAGATAGTATCGCCGCTAAATTGTTTACTTGCTTGTTTCAATGTTCATCTGACGTATTATTACTTTGTTGTATGGTGAAAGGATTAAACTATATTCTATTGTAGTTTTCTCTATTGTTGGTTTCGTAGATTTTGTTATATATATTATTTATATTTTGACATATTTGGGAAGAATAGAGTTAGTTGCTGATCTATAAAGAAAAAATGGGTCTGTTATAAGATCACTTTCCAGAAATACGAATCACGATGATACAGATAAAAGGAAACATTCGAAAGAAATAAATTTATATGTACATCATTGAAAGTGAAAATGATTATTTTTCATTCATTTTATACAAATTGATTGCATGTGTCCGCAAAGTTATCAACTTTTATAAGTCAGGCTCCCGTTGACCTACAATCATCAAATTGACACGGAAATCTCAGTGGGCGAGTCCGACCCTTAGTCGTATTTGTTTCCGTAGCTTTATGTTGTATTCCACATATAACAGGGTGGTCAGAGGGAACCTAGTAGTCACATTCCGTTCCCACACACCGCACAATCAGTTGCAAATAAATAAAATTTAAGTGTCTGTCTGTGGTTTCAAAATAACCGTGTTTTATCAAGTGCAAAAAGTTATTTACACTATCCTAAAAAACAACTTTAACAGTTTTTGTCTGGTCTGTCTTTCCAGACAAACATGTCTGGATTAATATCTCCACGTTATGGAGGAAGATATAGGCTACTTTTTAAAGAGGAAAAAAATATTCAGAGAAATTCTCGCGAAGTCGGAAATTATTTGTATTGGAATACGCCAACCGACACAACTAATTTATATTATGACAGACCTTAGATTTTTTTTTACTTTATTAAAATAAGAAAGCATTTACATTTTACACTAAATATTTATTTAATTTGGAGTATCCACAAAGGGATTAAAACTTTAAATCGTCAATTTTGGTTGAAATAACGTTTCCGAACTAAGTAAGAGAATATCTTTAGTATGTGATAAAAATGTTTTACCGTGTGGGTGGCGACTGTGGGCGCCATCCATCAGTTGGGGGCTTTAGTTAAATTGGAAAGCCTTAATTTTATTATGTTCTTTGATCGATGGAGCGAACCGCAAACATGACCACTTTTTGTATATAAACATCTGAAGATTTTGTTAAGTGATTTACAAATTTGTTTCGACAAACACCGAAACTTTTATAAAAGTGAAGTGTAGTTTTATTTTCTACAAGCTGTTTTCTGCGACTTTTCTGAAGCCAAATTTAAATAACTAAGAGTTCTGTATGACTGTATGACGTGATGTATATATGTCATATAGCACTTCACCTAAAATAAATGAACTATACAACACAAAAAGATTTTTCAAATCGAACCAGTACTTTTTGAGATAGGCAAAAACATATTAGTATAGAGGTTCAAATAATTTAATTTTACTTTTAAGTTATTTCTCCTGAGTGCTTGAATATATAATAAATTGTGTATTATGTATCTATTATTAACTCCGTTCTTAATTTTATGCCCATAGTATGGATTCTATTCTAAAAGCTAGTATTTCTCTTTTGATATTAAAATATTACTTAAAACTGCGGCGTTGAGTTCTGTTATTAGATACGCAATGTTTCGAATTTTGGTAAAAGTGGAGAACGTGCCTTTTGTCTTGTGTCAAAGTGTCTCTGCACTCCGCTGTGCAGGACAGCGTGAAATTATAAAAACTAGAGCTTAGCTTTAAAAACTTTGAATAAACCCACAAAATTAAAATAGAAGTTTACCAACTCAGTGAACTATATAATTAAAATGCTTCGTCCGAGCCAGCACTTCGTTCTTCGCTTAACCAGGTTCCATTCGACATCAATCGCGTTGTAAAGTAATTAAAAGGCGGCCAAATTTCATTTCGTTCTCTTCAAACTTCGCAAACGGCGTAAAACTTAAGAACTAAATGGAGTTTTTCTCCATTAGTAAAAAGATTAATGAAATAAGTAACTACGTACTTTTGGAATGACAAGTGGTTTTGGGAATTTTTAAATATGCAAGTGATTTTTTTTCCATTTCAACAAATTAAAGGGGAGTTAAAGTGGATTTTTTTTATTCTGGGATCAGATTAACGTACTATTTCTATATTTTGACGACTTTTAAAATCACCACACATTATATCAGATTTTTGATAAATTATAAATGAATTAATCATGCAAATATGAATTAGAATTTTGAATTTGAATTTGTTAAGTTCCGCCACTCAAAGCGCAATGTCTCCAGAAAAGGGCGGAAACAGAAATATCTTAATAGGGACTAAGTGTCTTAATACTAGGTTCCCAAGTTCCCTATGTTCCCTATGTGCCGTATACGGCGTGTAAGTATAAGTTAAAAACAAATCTTAGTCTCATTACTTTGGTGATTGTAAAAAGAAAATATTTGAATTTTAGTTTTAACAAGCAACACTTTCTTTTCCATTCATCAGTTATTCGTAACCGATCCTAATCTGCTGAGCGCAACCAGTTTAACGTCGACCAAATTTAGTAGCAATTTAGGAACTCTTTAACAAAATTTAATTGACGTCGCTGTAACGGCGCACCGTACAGTTCACCGATATTGCGGTTGTGGCAAAAATTCCGCCAAATTTCGAATAGAATGAATCATGTTTTGTAATTCTCGCTACATTCGAGGCATAAATTTTAAAACAGCATCTTCGTAATTCTGAATAATTTATTACTAACACGAATGGCTGTTCTGTAACAGCGACAAAGACGAGTGAGTAGTAAATTAATTTGTGAATTCTTGTGGCGTCATTTGAAGCGATATTATATTTTGTTTTTTTTTTGTTTTTCACGCTTTATCCCGCATGCTAGGCGAAGATAGCCTCCCACCTAAATGTGGAACCCTGCGTTTTGAGTGGTGTAATTTAACGCTGCATTTTGTCATATTTGAGTAGAGAATTGAAAATAATTCAATTACCCGAGTGGGGATCGATCCCATAATCGTCAGTCAGCCGTTGACCCACCACGCAATGGCTTCTCTTTTTCTCTAGCAAAATTATCGTGTATTGTCTGAATCTAGTACTTTTTAGAATTTCGTACCTTCTAAGGAAAAAAGGAACCCTTATAAGATCACTTTGTTGTTCGTCCGTTTGTCTGTGTGTCAAGAGCCATTATTTAATTTTTAATATAATTTTGCAGACAAAATTGCAAATTGCCCACTTTGGGTACATACTGATGCACCATTTCTTATAAATAGTTACAATACTTTAATGCAAGTGATTAATATAATAGAAATATTTTTTATATATATAAATTTTCTAAGTTAAACGTAATTTTTACGCTATAAGAGACCCCACTCTGAATCTTCAATGGAAAGGTTCCCCGGTAATAAGATTATGTATCTAGTGTTTCTAATTAATTACCATTGTGTGGTTGCCAGAGAAATCGTAA
The DNA here is from genome assembly GCA_018249775.1 of Heliconius hecalesia formosus. Lineage (NCBI taxonomy): Eukaryota > Metazoa > Arthropoda > Insecta > Lepidoptera > Nymphalidae > Heliconius > Heliconius hecalesia. Next base: position 11,207 of record DWMY01002082.1, read on the forward strand.
AAGGTCGATAATTAATTCTCAAATAATGTACGGAATTGTTGTTGTGTTGTATGGGGATTGGTATTGTTGTTGTTGTATGATCGTTTTTTAGCTTCACGCTGTATTTTACACAAAGCAGGGTAGGCAGAGGGAATCAGGAGTTAAACTCCACCCGACACACACTGCATAGCTTTCGAGACATTGTCCGATTAGTGGCGGAACTCAACGCCGCGCTTTCGCTTTTACTAGATCGACGAAATGAAAATAATTCATTCTCCCCGTAAGGAGTTGAACCGTTGACTATTGTGTGTATTCATGTTATTAAAAAAGAATGAACATTTTGTAAATTTGTTATTCTAGCAGCTAAAATTTCGCCATGGAACTCGTACAGCTCAATGTCAAATCAATATACTCTATGTTTTGATATGAGGGAACAGCGATATTTATGGGCAGTCGCAGTCTTCATTTCTTATAGAGTCTGTTTATAAATGTATAACAAGTTTAGCTTCACAGTAAGGTTATTGTACAACGATTATAGTTAATTTTAGGCAAAATATTTAAAAAATATAATTTCATATTGTCCATATCCATTTTTCTATGATAGAACAGTTACTTAGAATTCAATCGGTGCCCGGTTTCGGTTGTACCAACCGAAGCTGGAGGCGAACTATAATAGAATTGCTAAGCACACAGTTCTATTCCACACGAGTACGAGTCGAGGCTGACTTACTGCTATCGGGGCTTCCCCCATAAATCCCATAGACATTGTAACGCGTTCAGATAAGACGGCAAAACAGAGATAACGTTGCGTCGATTGATCGTCAATGAGTGGAAATTCATTTATTTGCTAAAACAGTGATGAGTGGCGAAGGAAAATCAACCTTAAATATAGTAGTCTAAGTTGTAAATTGTAGAAATGATAAGATGGTTAAGCTACGGTTTCGTTGCACAAATTTATTTTAAACTAGAGGGCGCGCGCGGCTTCGCCCGCTTATTAAGAGGGAATCCAAAAAAAACCACGAAACACGTGTTCAATAAAATATTTTTAACAGTCTGAATTCCAATTTTTATAAAAATCGGTGGCAATTTAAAAAAAAATCATATAAACTTTCAACCCCTTATTTGAACCCTTAGAAGGTGAATTCTTAAAAACCATGAAACACGTGTTCAATGAAATATTTTTAAGAGTCTGAATTTCAAATTTCATAAAAATCGGTGCAGATCGGAGAAAATTTTTTTCCATACAAACTTTCAACCCCTATTTCATTCCTTTAGGGTTAAATTTTTTTAAAATCCCTTAGTGGATGTCCAGAATATGAAAATAAACATCTGCCCAAATTTCACGTTTCTACGCACAGCGGTTACGGCTCTGCGTGCGTCTTACCTCAGTCAGTCAGCACAAGTCCTTTTATATATATAGAT
>DWMY01002083.1:0-12605 GCA_018249775.1 Heliconius hecalesia formosus
ATATATATATATATATATATATATATATATATATATATATATATATATATATATATATATATATATATATATATATATATATATATATATAATAATTTAAAAATAAGCAAAAAATCATGAGATATTATTATATACACAGAAGAGCAACTAGATTTTTTTAGCTTTACGTATATATAACCAGGGTAGGCAGAGGCACTTGGAATCCGTTCCCCAATTAAGACACTTGCGTTCCCCAAATAGAGAGATATCGCATCTTGGCGGCCTTTTCATTTTAAATACTTTTGATTGCATCGTTGCCAGAGGAAAGAAATGAAAATTTTAAATATTTCAATCCCCCGAATGGGAGTAGGACCCCAAAACATCGCATTTACAGTCGCACGCTTGAGCGTTTTGGAATGTAAGCTTGCAAACATTTTACCAGGATATCGATTCCCAGTTAGACAAAAAAACTGCTTGAGCGGAAAGTGAAGAACCAAGTGATCATTCTGCTTAATTTGTCGAAATATTTATTAGGATTAATTAACGTTATTAATTTCTTCACATTATCATCTTTATTAACAACCGCGTTTTATCTAAGCAGATCGAAGAAATCAGACCTTAAATTATGTTATTATTCCCACAAAATCAAATTGAACCTACAACCATCACCAAACACTTCTAAACAACGACACTTTCTTTCAAAAAACAACACATATTTTACCTCATACCATTCACATAACAATTGTTAATACACAGTCTCTGCTCCGTAGACAAGACAATGCTTTCAGGATAGCATCTCAAGCATGACCGCAATTTGCCGACGATTTGCCGCCCCCTTGTAAATAGGTCTAACGTGAGGCGGACTCTGGTCAGACTTTAGCTTTTCATTTTTATCTATAGCGTGTTTAAATTGTAGAATATGTTATTGCTTTTTATCTTCATATATACGAAGCTGTTTTTAGAGTTCCGTACCACAAAAGGTTAAAGCGGAACTCTAATGGGATCATTTTGTTGTCCGTCTGTTCGTTTGTCAAGACCATTTATCTAGAGATCGTATCAAACTGAAATTAATATCAAATAATCTATGTCTGTCGAGCTCGCTTATTAACGCGATGGATGTGGGTTTGAGTCACACTCGAGGAAAAGAAAAATTAATGGTGTGGTAACAAAGCAAAGCGCGGCGTTGTTTTCCACCATTTGTAACAGTATGTACCTTGGATGTGATCTATTAAAATGAATTAAAAAAATATGCATGGCAATATATATATATAATTTATCTTATATATATATAGATATATACATTCTATATATTATATCATGTTGATCCAGACTAACTTATGTATGGACGGCCCATTATAGAGAGTAGCGGTCGGAAGGCAACGATCGAGTCAAACTCTTAAGTAGGTACTATAGTACTATTAAACATGATGCACCGAATGATTGAAAATGATGATTCGTATCAAATATATATAAATACAATATAATGATTAGAAGGCTAATTATTATATTATTTGAATAATGTTTTGATCTTTTAAGATCGAATTTCTTGTAAAGGTAAAATAAGTACGAGTATGTGGAGCGGGGCGGTGCCCTTGCGCTTTCTTCCTTTTATTATAACTAACGATACTGGACAGTCATAGTGGACAGGAAGAGATAGGACGCGCAAATATCTTATAAGGTCAATACTTTCTTATGGCATTATTTAAAAGTCATAAAATAAAATTAAAATCAGCTTCACGCTGTATCCCACACAACACTTTAGGAAGAGGGAACCTAGTGTTAAGACACGCCGTTCTCCATTTTCCGCCGAATTCTGGAGTCACTGCGTGTTGTGTGGCGGAACTCAAAGCTGCGTTTTGCATCGACACCAGAGCCAAGAAATGGAAATATAAATTAGAAGAAATATTTAATATCTTTAAGTGGGGATCGAACCCAGAACCAACAGTCACACTTTGTGCCTCTACGCCACGACTGGCCTCAATTTAAAATTCAAGTATTGCAAACATGCCTTTCTTAACACTGTTACCTCGGAATCTCTAATAGATTTATGAAATAATATTTTATAGGTGTTCGAGCAATCAGTTACACACTTAACACGCAATGAATGCCGCCAGACTTCAGCGGAAAGTGGAGAACAGAAGTGTCTTAATGGGCATGGAGTCTTAACTCACAGGTTCCGGTTCCCTCTGCCTATCCTGCTATGTGCAGGATACAGCGTGAAGCTAAAAAAATATATTTATTTTGGTAGACTAGAATAATGTAGGAATGCAACATTCTGAGCTCTAATTATTATACGTTGAGTAGCAGAATATCACGTATGGTTTTGTCATGTTAATATTTTCAGAGGAATTTATACCATTTACTATACAGTAAAATACATCCCCACCGCACCACAACGGTGTGTACCATTTTTAATCTACAGTTTTGCTTGTATCTTTAGGTCTGTCTTTGTCTCTGTTGGTATAATCGTGTGTGAATAGAACAGTTAGGTGGGAGACAAGGCAATGCTTTCAGCACGATCTGGAAGCAAGCTCGCCATTTGTTAATTTCCTATGCGGTTAATAACGACAGTAGGTTGGATGTGAAATCTTACATGAGTTAGATATGTATTTGTGTATTCATATATTTTGCTAACATTTCATATAAAATAAAAAAAAATGTGAAATTGGCAAGAATTAAAGTCAAACTGAACTTTATATTTACGATGTCGCTATTAACCTCTTCTACATTTCAATTTTAACTTTAAATATTAAACTCTCATTCGTATATAAACAATATATAATATTAGGCCGTCGTGGCGCAAATACAACTTTTATTATTTTTTTTTTAATTTACAAAAAATCTACAATATTTAATTCAGATTCTTCTAATAAAGTTATTAATTTTAATGTTCAATATAATCATAATTATTATTGTAAGCTTAATGAAAGAAATATCCTTTCATTAAATCAAAAGCAAAAAAATGTAAGCACAATTCGAATTCATTATCACAAAACACACTACACGAGTACACAACAAGAACTCATTTGTATACAAAATCGCGTGGAAATTGTAAAAGTATCTACGGATATAAGAGTTATGTTAACTAAGCAAGGGTCACTAATGAAATCTATTCTTTTCATTTCTATGAATACATGTTATGAATGCTCCGCTGCGTTACGTCGAGTGGTGGCTCGTAATTAAATTGCACAGTTTGAGTACATCTTAATTAGTAGAGCACATTGTTCGCTGTTTTGACCTTACTGCTTTACTTAAGCTTGAGACTCAATAATGTAGAACTTGGAGATTGAGATTGTGTAATGATTTTTAAACAAAAAAATCTGGTTAAGTGCGAGTCAAACTCGCACACCGAGGCTTTCGTACCAATTTTAGGATTGTAGGTCAATGGGAAGTATAACTTTTAAAAGTTGGTAAACTTTTAAAAGTTGTTAATTTTGCTCATGTGATTTTTTTTTATATGAAATTAATTATAAATTTAAGCTTGTAATGTTTTTTTTCTATAAAATATCTATAAGCTTTCAATGTTCGGATTTTATCCTTTATTTGTATTGTTAGTTCTCACATTGTGCTTAATTTCATAATTGTTGGCCTACACGAAGTACCCTACATATTTCCCGATTGCTAAGGAAGGGTTATTTTGATTACTCATTTGATTATTAGTAATATTTTTAGTACACTATTTGTACTCAACGATGTATTTATTAATTATTAATATATTATTTTAAGATAGGTACCCAATAGGTACGTAGGTTAAAGACTTCACTGTTTCATTAAGGCTCAGCTCTTCTTGCTGCTAGAGCTGCTGCTAGAGCAGATATAATTTCCTCAAAAATTATAAAATTTTAAAATATAATATTATATTTAAATGCGACGTTAAATATGTATGTTATGAAAATCTTTGCGGTAAACGAAGCTTCGCCTCGGAAGTGTGAGAGCGAGCGAACTTGTATCTTTGAGGAATTGGATCAACATATCTAGAATAATTTATTACTTTTATCTACTCCACCACATATTATTCCAATAAAATAAAATAAAAAACTACATTAAACGAAAAAAAGAAATAATAAAAACATGTTTTGAAAGTAAGTTCTTCTACGTAATTTTTTTTTTATAAAAATAGACACGAACGCATTGAACGGAAATCGCTATTTATTATTTTTGGATTGGGTCTTCGTTGTTACTACCATGCAATTTATCAATACTATCAAAGTCTGATAGTCGTTTCAGATATCAGTTTAATACAATATTTTTTTCTAATGCAAACCTGGAGTTTCATAGTCTTTCAAATCAACTAATTGTTTATCCTAATTTTGAAATAAAAAAAGAACTTCGAGTTATAACAAAAAGCTTGCCACTCACAGACGAAACAGTCATTAATTCCTAAAATCCTTAAGCGACGATAAATGCGGCAAATTTGTATAAATTACGGCGACACGTAGCGGTCACGACGCAATTTGCGCCCTTGTAAATCAGCCCGGAAGGCTTAGCCTGGTAAATGGGTCCCTTCTAACAATATTTAACACCCTATAATTATTCCGGATCGTTATAATGTGGTTGTGTTTCATATTTGGTAAGTTAGTTTTGAATGACATTGTGGTTGAGTGGTTGCGTTGAGATGAAACTTATTTTGTGTTTCTGCCTGGGATTAATATTTATTTGTCGCTTTTTGATCGGCGTTCGAAGAGTAAGGTGAGATATTCTAATTCCCTAATAGCAAGGTTTATAATAAGAAGGAACCTAGTGTTAAGACATTCTGTTCCCTACGTTTTGCCCAATTTTGAAATAGTTATTGTAATATATTTAATTTATTTGTAGTTATAAAATTTCACATGTAAGTAGTTATCATAAAGAAAGCAAAGGTTTATTGCGTATCGACGCCGAGCCTCGTGTTGTTTTCAGAGAGAGGAAGTGAAAACCATTAATTTCTCTCACTGTGCATCAAACCCTCAACCATGACTATAATTATTATTGTTGAAATATTCTTCTAAATACTTATGCATATTTTTTTTTCTTTTTTTTTAGCTTTACGATGTATCCAATACATAGTAGGGTAAGTAGAAGGAACCTAGGAATCTGGTGTCAAAAAACTCCGCTTTCATGAAGACGCTTTCGTTTCCCACTTTCTGCCGAACTCTGGAAGCGTTGCGTGTAGAATGGCGAAGCACAACACCGCAATCAGCAAAAAAAAAATTGTGCAAACTTTAAAAAAGTTCAAAATACAAAATTAAGAAAAGCGTAATAATTTTAAATATTAAAACAAACCCAGTTTACCCATTTTAAGACTTGGCGAAATGCAATAAAAACTAACGGACGGCGCTTACACAACGGACCACAGACAGCAGACCACGAGGAAAACATTCTACTTATAAAAGTAAAGTAAAATTTAAAATCAGATTTTAGCCTCGCTATAGTGAATACTAAGCTAATACACGATAATCGCAGGAGCAAACATTAAGGCGACGCTCTAAAATGTTAAAACGTTAAAACCTCGTATACTCGTATAGAGGTAGAGGGAAGGGAGGACCGTGGCCGCCGGAATTAGCATTTATATTGTCCTGTAGCGACGCACACGCCTCTTTTGCTTTCATCCAACCTTGTCCGTCTGTGACACCGGATAAGTTTCTTTTATAATCTAATTCATAACATTTAAAAATAATCTTTTAAAACTGTAACGATACTTTTAGTATTTTCTTAGCAGCTTACGTTTTCCTGTATAACTATATAGACCGCACAATTTTCGAGACAATGCGTATTGAATGGCGCAAAAATCAACGCCACGCTTTGTCTACCAGAGTAGGGAAATGACAATACCTTAAATAATATAATCTCTGCGAGGAAACTTACTGGAACGTTTTGAACTGATCGAATCCAAACAAAAGTTTATCATACTTATTTAGAAAACGTATAAAAATTTGAACGCAGCGGGACTCGAACCCGCGCCTCCTGGAAACCGGCCAGGGATTCAAATTTTTATACGTTTTCTAAATAAGTATTTTTCTTTCCTAAGTGTGGAATAACACTTTAAAAATGTTTAAAAATATTTTAAAAAAAGTTTATCAATATTCTATCATCGAAATCAGATATATATGTATTTTTTAAATTTAAATATACAGTGTAATAGAGAGTACGATTGCAGTGCAATAGCTACGTTGTAGAGTCGCCTCGCTTGTTTGCCATTCTCTTTTATAGCGGACGTCAAACAAGCGCCCGCTAATACGACCCCGTATTGAGTAATTGAATGAAAAAACTTTATATTGCTATATAGTTTAATCAAACTGTTGAGTTTTTCATTATTTATAGATATAAGTAGCTCTTTGTTGTAAGATGGTGAATGATATTATGTACTGTTTATTGTTAAGAAAGGTATTTTAATTAAAATTTATTCTTCGGCCTCTTTCGTTTCGAGATCAGAATAGCAGCCAAAGATATTGATTAAAATTTTAATTTTTTAATGTTTCTCTCCTATTCACCTAACAATCTAGGCTAAATCTGACTGAATAAACTAAAACTTCAAAAATTCAAATTTATAAAATTATAAAATACATAAACGAAGCAGGACAGCCGTTATCATAAGGAAGGCTAAATAATTTACAAGAGATATTCTTTATAGAAGTTTCGCACGTTGCTTGCACTCCGGCGGCCCGGGGCGGCGATCTCATTCAATAATGCCCAGTAACGGCCTGAGTGAGTCAGTTAGCAGGATACTTTTAGGACCGTCTTTTAAAAAAGTGGGGATATCAAGATAAATTTTTCAGCGTTAACTAAATTCTAGTGTAATGACGACAAAGTTTTTGTTTAACTTATTATACGTTTAATTTTTTTTTATTTTACGTTATATATTTATGTAGGTACTGGTATAATAAATAATATATATATATATATATATATATATATATATATATATATATATATATATATATATATATATATATATGAAGATGAAGATACGCGTGAAGTTTTTATATCTTTATGTGTATCTTCGCCCAATTGGTAATTTGGATTGAAAGTTTGGTATTCTAAAAATTAAAAAGCTATTTCTTATTATAAAATCTTTGCTGTGTTTTAAATTATTATCGAAAAATAGAAGGACTACTTTACTAATAATTTTATTGTTTTAGTAATTTTATTGTGGTTTCATAAAGACTCGGAAAATGGATCGAATCAAGGACTAATAATAAGCAACTGTCAGGTTAGACCGAGCGAAAATACAGGTTTGTGCATGATGCTTTGAGAGTAAGTTAACCACACTTTACAATTTTTATAAGTTTGACTCCTTATTGAATTTGAATTTTAATTTGTAAAAGTTAACTTTGTTAAGCCCTATCATGATAGGTACGAGGTGACCGAGAAAAGACTCTTGTTAGACTCTGTTTGAGCGTGGGGGTGACTTAGACTCCTATCATTTATATGTTAAAACAATTCATACAAATTGTATACATGAACTTAATTTGTGGCGTTGAGTTCCGCCACTCAACACGCAATATCTCAGAAATTGTTCAGAAAACGGGAAACAGAGTGTCTCAACATTAGGTTTCCTCTGTCTACTCTCATTTTATTCGATAAATTTAAATGATAAAACATATTTTGGCCGCAAATAGCTTTTACTTTACATAATATTCATATAATTTCTATGCAAAAGAATCATCATTAGTACTCAAAATGTTTAAATCGTGCCAAATTAGTGCAAATCTGACATATTTCCAAGCATTTCATTTATTGATCGCACTATTATGCTAATAGTCGTCAATTACCCTCGATCTTTTGATTGACAAGTAAAACACCGACATTAGCATAACGTCAGAACGTCCCAAATTATATTTCAGTATGGATTTAATGGCGAATTCAATTTCATTTGCTTATGACAATTCGTTCGGGTAAGTTGAAACTGTAGATATCTTTTCACATTTGGTTCAGTTGTTAATAAATATTACGTATGAAACAGAAGTCGTTGGTTGAGTGTTTTCAGATTACACATTGAAATATTATAGTACCGGTACATTTTTATATAATATACGCATATATAATGTAATAAAAAAATGTAAATAAAATAATAAAGAAATAAAATAGTGCACAACAGAAAAAAATATATAAAATAACATCTTCATTTTCCATTTCCCAGTTTGTGCCCAACTTTTGAGACATTTTTTAATGAGTGTCGGAACTCAACGCCGCGGTATGTGTACGAAAGCAAAGAAATTAAAATAAATGTACCCATTCCTTTTAGTGGGGATCGGACCCACAACTACCGCGTTTACAATCACACCCTATCCCGCTGCGCCACGACGACCTCAAATCTTAAATTTATTATTTTTATATATTTTCGGTTGCTCACATGGCTGTTATATACTTTTCCTGACAGAATATTACTAACATACGGTGCCTAAAAAAAACATACTATAACGATTTATAAATGTGACATTGTTTTTATATTTTATAAAGCTAAATTGATTAATATGTTTGTGTCATGAATTTCAAATTGATTTTAATAAATATTTTTTTATTAAATATACATATTCATCTCCTAACAATGAGACAGGGTCCAAGTGTAGACGTTGTGGGCTTGTCGGTATTTTAATTTCTCCTGCTTTGAGAGATAAAATGAGGGCTTGAGTACCTCCATTACAATGTTTCGAATTCGTGCGGAGAACGGGGAACAGAGTGTCTTCATACTAGGTTCCCTCTGCATATTTATTATGTAAAACAAATGATTTTTTACAAAATATATATGCAGAGGGAACCTAGTATGTATAATTTAACCTTTTAACTCATTTAAACATAATATAAAAAATATGAGATGGATATCACAAGAGCGTGACAGTAACGCAGCGATTGTGAGTTCGATACTCGATCGGGGAAATGTTTATTAATTCATTTCATGTTTATTAATTAATTCATTTCTTCTACGTTGAATTCCGCCACTCAATACGTAATACCTTGAAATCAGCGGAAAGGCTGGAACGGAGTGTCTTAAGACTAGGTTCCCCCTGTCTACTTCGCTATATTATATAGCGTGAAGCTGGAAAAAAATATGACATACATATCGAATACGAATATATAATAATATAATTAATTTTTAATTGAATTCTTATAATTAAGTTTTAATTATATTCTAGTAAAGAACATCGCGCAATTAATTTCGCGTTTTTTGTTGAACCTATGACTTTCTAGTTTCTATATTACTTTTCAAATGGTTTTAACTTTATAAATGAGAGCTATTGAAAGTTAGAATAGGTCCCACGGGCGGGATTCAACGGGTACTATAATTTCTTTGTTGAAAACAGCTATAAAGGCAACAGTATTTATTTGCAAATACAATACGCTTAATCAAAGGGTGGAGAGGCGTGAAATTTATTATTTCAATGAGGTTTTTTAATAAATGCGACTAAATGTTGAAATATATTTGGATCATTTAACTCAAATTATTATCTATATTTAAAATATTGTTTCAATATTCGTGTACTAAATTGGCGAACATTTCTATTTTAATAGAAATTCGAGAACATTTTTAGTGCACGTCAATTGATAATTATACCAAAAACACGATTGACTGATTCGAGAAGTTAGGAGGAGAGGAGCCAGTCGAGGGCGTCGTGGCAGAGCGGCACCGCATCCGACTATAAATTTGACCGTTCCCACTCGAAGGAAACAATTATTTTTTGTATTTCCTGGGTGTGGTAACAAGATAAGGCGAGGCGTTGAGTTCCGCCACTCAACACGCACGCAATGCTTACCCTGCTGGACATGCGAATGCTCTTTTTATTTGTATATACTTTTTCAGAATTAAGTGACGGTAACATTTGTCTAACCAAACCTAATCTTTCTAAAAAAATGTACAGGTACGCATACGGTAGTTACGGTTATATGGCACAGTATGTATTTTATATAGTAGTTCTCTTTTTTTGCAAAAGTAACTTAAGCAGAAAAATCCTAGAGTTCAGTTCTCCCCTATTTAAAACATTGCCTGTTGGCAATAACCTACAACCAACGTATTTATAGTCAAATGCTGTACTACTGGGTCACGATGACCTCTAATAATACACTTGGGTATCTTTTGCGAAAAAAAAATCATAAAAATATACACTACATCCAAAAAGTCAATTTACCTTACCTCTTCATACCTAACATTTTATTAAAAGCACGTTCTTTCGGACAGATCTCACGATGTGGCGAACTACAGTACTTGTAGCTTACCTAACTTTAAAACCTGGAGCATCTCACGGAGCTGGCAGCGGAGCCGTGGATTATTTTGTGCAAAAGGGAGCACCCTACCTGTGTTACTTGACATGTGAATACAGTACATGTAAGTTGCGCTTTGTGAAATGGAAAATTTCGGTATTTTACATTTTATTATTGCTATTATTATTATGTATGAAATATGTAGGATAAAGGTAAAATTTATGGTGAATTGTTTGTTAAATTTTGTAATATATTTCCTATATAATGCATTTTTTTATAAAATATGTATAGATAAAACTACGAGGCCGGTCGTGGTGCGCGTGACTGCAAACAACTACTAAAATAAACACTTCCATATTCCATATTAAGTGTCTATCTTTACGCTGTACTTTACATAAGAGTATGCAGAGGGAAACTAGTTTTAAAGCAATTTAATCCGTTCCCTTGCTATCGCTTCAATTTCAAGACAGCGTATTGAGTCGCGTAACTCAAAGCTGCACTTTCTCTTCCTATCATAGGAGCAAAATAAAAATAATTCAATAATTCAGTCCTCTAGTGGTAGAAGTCCTTTTGTGCTGTGTGATCCCGGCCTAGAATAGGATCATCCTGGTACTGGTGTTGTCGTAAGAGGCGACTAAAGTACGTGTGGTAGAGTCACATCGCCAGCAATGGCAACACGCATGGGCAGACTCGACCGGATCATTACCACCCCCGGCATTTAAAACCGGCGTGAAGTAGTAGCTTTATGCCACTGCGTTTCGCATCAGGTAATGCCGGGCTCCGGTGCCCAACCCACCTTACAGGCAGGCGACGCACCTGTAGCTCCTCTGGTGTTGCATGGGGTCGAGGGCGGCGGTAATCACTTACCATCAGGTGACCCGAACGCACGTTTGCCTTGTCTTTTCCATAAAAAAAAAGAACCTTTAACCGTTCGCCTCTCAGGTGAACTCACCGCCATTCTTTGTCTTCTTACCAGAGAAAGAAAATTAATATATTTCATTGCAATTAGACGCAAATTATATATTTTTTAATATATATACTTTGAGGTAGTAATATACTTAATATTACTTATTTTATAAACAGTCACATTATTTAAAATATGAGAATAAATTTCTTATAACACAAATTCGATTACCAACGATGCAGCACTGTTACACTATAGAACCGATTTTATTGCGGATTTTTATGAATAGAAAGATGAGAGGAAAGTTTATATGTTAATATATGCCAATAATATTAGAGTAAAACCGAAAACGTATAATATTTGTTATATGACTAAAAAAAACGCTTATTTTTCTAATAGAATAAATTATAAAAACACACATTTAAACACGCAACCCTGCACGTGAAATATATAATCACAAATGGAAAAAGAAAATCGGACATTATTACCTATAAACAAACGAAACAGCCAAAAAGAACCTATCTGTCAATATTTTAGACATTGTAATAGAATCGACAAATACATATAGGTTCCATAACATGAAACAGCGCGTCGTCGCGTCGGCTCAGTTTACGTAAACTGGCTAAAATCACTTAGTACAGTGCAGAGAGCCATCACTATCACTTAACAGCGACGTGCAACGTTAAACAATACTCGTTAGTATTTTTAAACTGTGCAATAAAAAGACAGAGTCAGTTTTATTGGAAATTGGCGATTATATCGTTTTTTTGAATAGAAAACATATTGGCCATTTGTCAGTCGTGGCACAGGGGTGCAAGCGTGCGACAAGTTGTGAGTACGATTTCATATTTTCATTTTCCTTTTTTCCTTTTCATTGGCCATGTTGTTTGCTTTTATTGCTTGCTTTTGTTTACCAGAATGTGGCGGTGAGTAGGGAACAGAAGTGTTTTAATGGGAACAAAGTGTCTTAACACTAGGTTCCCCCTACCTCAATATTTAAAACAACAAAAGTTATCAAATTATTTCTCCCATAACAAAATTGTAGTTGAAAACAAGAAGTTAGTACACGACTTCATGGACAAAGGCATCAGGGTTTCGTTGCAGCTAATTGATAAAAGTTGCGATCTCGAAAGGAACTTGCTACAATGGAATGTACCTGTTGGAGTACTTTTGGATGCTGGATGTGAAAATACCGAAAATATTTTAAACACGGTAAACTAGTCTTTTTAACTTTTTTTTGCCTCTTTTGTGATATCATATAACCTATAGCTTTACTCGATAATTGGACTACCCAACATAAAAAGTATTTTTCTAAATGAACTATTAATTCAATTTTCAACGAAGAAAATTCTTCAATTAATTTTTTTTAGCTTCACAATGTTTACCGCACATACCAGGGTAGGCAGAGAGAATCTGGTAACCTAGTGTTAAGACACTCCGATACTATTTAGACAGTTGAGTGTCGGCACACAACCTTGCCTTGTTATCAGAGCGAAGAAATTGAAATATTTTATAGGAATCGAACTCAGAACCTGTCGCGGTTGCA